>QRAA01000120.1:0-64718 GCA_003670145.1 Fusarium subtropicale
GGAGAAGGGGAGGGGGCACCAAGGTGGCAAATGAAAGTTGTAATTCAAGTATATCACCATTTGTCTCACGTCCTCGTATTTACGCGAACATGACATCCTTTGAAGTTCCAAAAATAAACATCATACTACGAACAAACTACTGAGTGAATTAAATCCTGGGATTTGGCAGCGCTCTATGTGTGTCTAGCTTGCCCAATTTCACCATTATTACTTTTCAATGGATCTGTAGGCCAGGTACAGCAAATATGATAGGGGTTCTAATACATGACGTATGATATAGCATTGGGAGACTGCATGATAAGACAAGACTCGGGTGGTAATATATATGGACTCTAAGCATCAGTAATGTAGAGATTTTCTACGATGATCGAGGCATATCCACCGGGACGCGACGAGATATAACTAAGCAAGGCTACGAGATATCACTGGGGCTTCATATTATGTGGATGCTGAATGTTGGGAAAATATTAGGGTATGTTGTAGTAAAGAAGGAAAGTTTGAAGAGGTAGTGAAGATATATGGCCCAGCCCTAGTAAGGTGTGAGAGGGTACTTTGACTTTGCTACGCAACAACCGTCAAAAGACTTAAACACCTGGAATTTATCTAGGCTAATTAAGCTCAGATTCAGGGGACGAGGGGAAATATGTCAATGAGTGCAATAATCTTTATCTTTTTTTTTCAACTATCGGACTTAAATAGCACCCTCCGAACAATACATAAGAGCACACTGGATGTTAACCCAAGAATTACTTTGTCTCGTCCTGCATAGAGTCTCACCCTCTCCTGGTGAATGTCTTTCACCAGAAGATTTTACCGGTGAGCGCTAAAGCTTACCAAGAGTTCTGCAGCTTCTAAGATGCTCCTGTCGTGTTTAGACGTTCGGAACTCACTCGGCAACTGTGTGGATAGTGTTTGGCAAGGGCTTCCAGAGTTGTTAGCGGTATCGCGTACCGCACATAAAGGGGAATTTAAGACCTTGCGGCGCTTGCGACCTTGGCGGAAATCATCTAAGCCATAGTATTCCAACTCAGGATCCTCAATATGTAGAAGGGAAGAAGAGCTCTCTATATGATGTAGAGATTCTGGCCCGTCCAGGGTAAGCAAAGCCCAAGCTATAACTGAGCTAGTATCTATAAAGCGGTGATGTTTTTTCGTCGATATTTGCATAGCAAAACACAGCTACTTATTATTTAGTCTCTTAAACTAACTCAAACAATATTGTATAATGCAATTGAGTATTATTAGAGTTAAATAGTTATGAATAGGGTCGAGTGCTTTCCGTCGGATCAAGTGGGTAGTAAAAAGCAAAGATAGATAAGGTGATCGCTCTGACAGTTAAAAGTCACACTGATATCACTGACCACCATGCGACTGATAACTTCATTTTGAGGTGTTTTGTTTACTGTTGTAGAGGGAATAGTAAAACAGGCGCGTAGATCCTGGAGTGGGAGACAGAAGAAATGAGTTTGAGAAGGGATTGGACAAGTGGCATCCGGTGCAAGAGGTTAAAAAGTGTCTAAAACGTGCGTAGTATCAGCTGTCTAGGTTACGCTGGCCTACTCTTCATTGTCTGAAAAGTGTAGATGTGCTGAACGTTTTATCGAAGTTGAAAAATATCCTGTCTTCCAATAGATCTCCAGATTACAGCAATTATCTGAACTATGAATACTCATATCGAACAGTTGTAGTGCGCGTCTGCAATATGCCATCCTCACTATTATTATCCCCAGTCGGACCATGATTCATCAGTGACTCATTTGACTGCCCACTCAAAACCTTCACATCTGTTTTGCCCATACCTTCAGGCCTCAAGCTAGTTCTGTTGAAATGCGTATCGTGCTCCAGTTCCACAAGAGTATCGAACTTCCGTCGCGGTCCATTTGAACCGCCAAACGTGTGCAGCCCAAAGCTTGCACTTGCGCTATTTTGTTCGCTTGGTTTAGCTTGACTTCTGTCGCCGAGGACGCGAGGGGCGACGTTTTTGAGGAAGACGCGAAGAGTGGGGAGGGAGCCACACATGATCAACAGGTTGGCTTCGATGATGCTGTAGTATCCAAGTTAGTTGCTGCAGCAGAGGTCTAGAGGGGATAACTTACACCCACAGGCAACCTTCTGCCAAGGACCAACTCTGGTCTGGGTTCGACAAGCTCGGCAGCAGTAAGACCAACCGAACGATAGATGTGACAAGGGTGATTGAGCCAATGGCAAATAAAGCAAGTACTCCGATCTTCTGTCGTGTAGACATTTGCAGCCCGATGACAGTTGGAAGAGGCAACAGCAGTAGCATAACGTCTGTGATACAACCAAAGGCAGCTTGCGTTATGTAAATGGGAGGACGATTGATGCAAGTCGCGTTGGCAGATAGTCTCACGTCCCAACCTGCGGCGATGGGTTTACAGGCGAAGAGAACGCTGAACCAAATGCCGACTAGACTCGTCGTGCAGATAATTCCTGTGACGTAGACCGAGTATTGATACCACCTTGATGGTGAGAGGCGATAGTAGAAGAAGCAAAGTGTCAGTTTTGACAGGATTGTCGTAGGAATATATGTGAGGGTTGTACACATAACAAGCTGTGGACTGCGAGTCAGGCGGTTGATCTCCTGATCTTGATGGTTGAAGACATACCAGAGCAGATTTAGTGTTGCTGTCAACGGGCATTTCCCAGGCATGAACACCAAGAAGTTTTCGTCGATACGCATCAAGAAGAAATGACTGAGCGGCTATTGAAAGAATCTGTTTAGAGCGTTAGCCGATGTTGAATGCAGACAACGTTTAGCCTACCCATGCGAAAAGGATCAAGTCTGCAACCCACGTTAGTTTCTATCCCCGACAGCACAGATATCGCGAACTTACAATCGTCAATCATAAACTTGCGCAAGATGACACCATTAGTATACATGCGCTGGCCCAAAAATGCCGTCGCAAACGCAAACTCCAAGCCGAAAATCCAATACGCATTCCTAACCATCGACCCATCCGTCTCAGGGTTACCAAAGTCGACCTGGTACCCGGGAGGTGGTGCAACCGCTACCTCGACACCATGTACAATCGGAAACGACATTAAAAAAATAGTCCAGTTAAAATTCAGGAGTAAGAAGAGTTGGTATTCGGTTGTCAAACTGCCATCAAGGCTACTTGATATGTCGACACAACATGAAAAAGAAAAATGAAACGATAAAGCGATTTTAGACGTTCGGTCGCAAAGGGAGTCAAGGCTTTACATATCACAGGCTGTGCTGGTTTAAACTTCGAGTATAACAAGGGGACCATGGAATCTATTTGTGATGTTATGTATCCCAGTCAACGTGTCAGGAGAAAAGAGAACGGAGAACGGAGAACGGAAAATATTCGACAGGGTACAAAGACTAAGTTTGAGTTTACAAGCTGCCCGAGCCGTCTTTCAATGCAACTTCATCTGATATGCAAGAGGCCAACAGACCAAAGAGAGAAGAGGCAACGTGGAGTACTTGTGGAGGTGACTGCGAATCTATTACTACAAAGTACATAGCAGCGTAGGAGTCAATGACAGGGATTATAGCTTGGCCTCTAGAGATTGCCGTCAGCTCTTCCACTTAGGGTTTGCCAATCCCAACTGCCGACACAGGAATAACAAGGGTTGGAATCATTGCTAAAGCGATTAAGACAACATTAACATGCAAAGCGCAAAGCGTGCGTTTTATATTTAAGCTTAATTGAAATCACGTCCCGTAGTTCAACTTAATTACGATTAGCGGTCTATTCAGCTTCTTGCTCTGACGCAGATCTGGACAATTTGCTAGCGAACACGAATTGCTTCTTTAGAAATGCTTCATGCATTGTAGGCATCCAGAGCCTGTTGGTTTCCCCCTGTTTGAGTACAGGACCCCTGCAAACTCTGTTTCCGGGTAACCCGAGCCTAGAAACCCAAGGTTACCTTGAAACTATTTGTAATAAGTGACAGAAAGTTCTTCCTGTCTCGTCCATTAACGATTTGTAAGACAGTGGCTTGATCAGTATTACTTGCCGGCGTGATTCTGGATCAATTTACCCAATCCTCTCAGTACTGGCGCGTCTTCCAAGAACACACTACAGACTCAGCCCCAGTTTCTTCAACACCGTACAGGTAGTGATCTACAACTCACCGACCGGGATAAACAAGCATGCATAACTAGATCACTGCGGATATCCGTTCATATCACCACAATGTCCCTGTCAAAATGTGACGTGCTAACCTAATTGCACAGAACCCAGCTTCGTTTTGCGCCATTTTCGTTCCCCTTTCCAACAACCGACAAGGTTCTGGGGTCAGAAGGCCAACAAAAGGTCTGAGGGAGCAGTAACAAAAGAAGAAAGTCCTCCGCACAGGCTCTTTTCTCCTTTCTCCAGATCATTTCCTCTCCTGCCGTTACCACCATCTGATCATACCATCTGTCCCATGTTAATATGAGATCGAGCACTTCATCAGTCTTGGGTTGGGCTGCGACGCTCCTCGTCTCAGCTACAGAGATTGCCGCCATGCAAGCAGACAACTGTGTAAGCCACACGTGTAATGTTTTGAATTGGGAATTAATGGCTAATCATCCCCTTTTCAGTGTGCTTTACTTGAAGCTGCGGGCTTGAAACACGTTTACTCCCCCAGCAGTGAAGGATACAAGACACGCACGGACTCGTATTTCTCTGTCTCGTCACAGCTACACCCTTATTGCATTGTTCAGCCCGAGAGCACTGAAGATGTCTCAGCCATCATCAAGACTCTAGTACCAGGTACCACCTGCAATCTTGCCGTGCGTAGTGGTGGCCACACCGTCTGGGCAGCCAACAACAGTAGGTTGCGCCCCTTTGAACGTGCCGAATGAGAGTTTGTCTAATTGTCTGCAGTTAATGATGGTGTTACCATCGATCTAGGTATGTTTACCCCTACCTAGTCTACTTGTGACTACGTCTGACCGCGTATAGGATTGATGAACAAGACAACGTATACGGAGGAGACAAAGGTTGCTCATGTCCAAGCTGGATCCATCTGGCGGGATGTTTATGCAGCTCTAGAACCTTTTGGTGTCACTGCTGCTGGTGGTCGTACCTCGACTGTCGGTGTCGCCGGTTTCTTGACAGGCGGTGGTAATACTTTTTACACTGCCCGTTACGGTTTCGGATGTGACCAAGTCGTCAACTTCGAGGTTGTCCTTGGTGACGGGTAAGTATTCCATGCATTGTTCGCAGTGTCCCCAATTAACATTTGCCTAGACGCATCGTCAATGCCAACAAGACCGAAAACGCCGATCTTTGGAAAGCCCTTAAAGGTGGATCAACCAACTTCGGAATCGTCACTCGCTTCGACTTACAGGCCTTCGACGCTCCTCTTCTTTGGGGTGGCCTCGTTACGTACACGACCGAAACAACAGACGCTCACGTCGAAGCTTACAAAAACTGGACTGACAACATCGAGGGTTACCAAGATGGATCTGTTATTCCCTTTTGGAGCTATACTCCTCGAGCTGGAAAAATAGGCATAACTGTCTCATATGAGGATACATCTGGTGCAGTCGCGCCAAAGGCCTTGGATTCTTTTTGGAAGATCCCGTACGATACTTCCAATCTACGCAAGGATTCCCACCGCAACATGACAGTCGAGCTTGAACTCGTGGCTGGATACCGGTGAGTAGTTGTCCTCTGTGGCTAGGAATAAAGTACTAATTCGAGCCAGAAATGTCTGGTTCGCCATCACCTTCAAGAACAAGCTTTCCATGTACAACAAGGCTCTTGAACTCCACAAGCAATTTGTCAGCGACTGGAAAGCCCAGTCTCCAGATGGAGACTTCATATGTCACGCCATTTTCCAGGCCATGCCCACTGTTTTCTCCAAGCACTCGCTTGAGAGAGGTGGTAATGTCGTCGGTCTCGATCGCGAGGAGGATAACGCTGTTATGTTCCAGGTGCAGCACATGATGAACGGCGTTGAACAAGAGAAGCTTGCGCGTGAGCGTATGGTAAAGTTCCGCCAAGAAATGAAGCAGTTTAGTGTTGATGAAGATGCCGCTGTCGAGTGGGAGTACCTCAACTACGCCGACTTTACCCAGGACCCTCTCTCAACTTATGGAACGGAGAATGTTGAGTTTATTCGAAAGGTTGCTGAGAAGTACGACCCAGAAGGAGTTTTCCAGACACGATTTCCCGGTGGATTCAAGATTACAAAGGTTGCTTGAACTATACGGCCACACGGTCTTGGTTCGCAAACTGCAATACATAACCCAACGCGCGTCTGATGATAACTAAATAAACATTATTGATGACTCTGTGATTTACTGTTGTGAAGTAGACCTCAGCCTTGACTTCAAATTATCTTCTATGGTTCCTGGCCCTTTAAGAAGACCAGATCTGGCATACGAAGATACTCCTCGCCTTCAGTAATTAACTCAATCTCACTATCCTTCACCCCCCATTCTGCATAGCTCTGTGTGATTTGCTGTGACTTGAGTGGTGCCTGACTTCCAGTTGAGAGCCCCGTACCAGATTGATATGATCCGTCTGTTGTTGTAGGTAACTTGGAGCGCTTGACAAACTTCTTCAGGCTGGGAAGGCACACTACAATCACAGCCGTTGTCATCTCAGCTGTGCATAACGTATTGCCGGATGCATCATCAAGTTGATAGCTGGCTGCGTTGTTGATGATGAAACGCGTGAGGTTGACGGTTATCGTGATTGCACCCAGTGAAAAGACTCCAACCAGGCCGAGCTTCTGTTTTTTACGAAGCATTAACTGAGGGAGAATGAAGAAAGGGAAGCAAAAGACTGAAGCTATTAGATACTGTAACGTCTAAAGGTGCTCACGAGACTTACGTAGTAGATCTGTGGAGAAGTTCATACACCATTGAGTAATGAAGTTTGGGAAGGCGTTCCATGCTGAAGATAATTGGTTCTCAATTGACCTGGAAATTTGACTGGTTAGCAAGCTGTACGTTAAGTATGGCAGGTTCAACTTTACCAATTGTTTGAAATGTCTCCTGCGATTAGTGTGTTCAAGAGGAACGCAACTATCAAACAACAGACCAAGTACGTCGTGATTGCATATAGTGCTATCCTTAGAGGTCGGAAGATATCAGGTATGAGACGCCAGTAAAAGGCAGTGATTGACAGTTTAGGAAAGTAGATTCCAATGTCAAAGCAATACTCAGCAATGAAGACGGTCTGGATTTCTCAGCATTAGCCCGCCATCGTCCGATTGAGACATCGGTGAGTGGGCTTCACGTACCTTGAGATATCTGACATCGTGCACCAAGCCTTCGTCGTCTGTGACTGGATTATTGTGCACTATATCCGTAGCAATTGCCGACGACACAAACCATCCCACGGCGAATAGCCACCCTATCCAGGCAAAACAATCAGACATATTGAGCGCTCGTCTTTCAAAGCAAAGACGTGTCCAGCATCGAAGGATAACAACGCATAGCGATAGGATGACGAGTATTCCTTGTACGATCTGCCAAGATAGTAAGCTTCGTACGAGATTAGGCGTTGGAGAATAGAAGCATACTATTAATGCGGTATCATGATCCATAGTTCTTGTCTGTATTGAAGATACTGGTGATAAAGGCTCTCTCTGTCTAACCCCGTACTGTCATTTGAGTCAGGGATATGGATGGAGGTAAAGGGAATAATGTGTTGAGGACCCGTTGTGTCAAAGAATGAATGCCTATCAAGCGTCACAGATCCAGTGACACGGAACACACCCTGTTGCTTGGCCGAAAATGGTTTTTAAGTTTACGCTATGATGAATCCATACCAGTCTACAGACATATCAGCATCTATTGATGAGAACAATAGAGTCAGCCGCACATCAAGGAGCAAAGTGAGGGAGGCTTAGAATTCCCAAGCATGAGTTCTCGGACATGATAAGAAGTCGGGTTTTTTCTTTTCACAGTAAGTGGTACATGGGATCAAGGCTTTATGAGGCTTCATTGACAGACCACACCCATCATCATGTCGTGCTCTACGGTTAGAACACCAGGTTGACGGATGCGACCCGTTTGCAGAGACAAGACAATCAATCCCTGCTAAGTCCCGCCACCAAACGCCACCGTTCCATCAGGATCTCTCTTCTCACATTCCAGCACTTGTGTTACGCCCGTAAGCAATTGTTTTTCGTTCATATCATTTTAAAGTAATTAAAACTCTCCGGATCCTGGAATCCTCGATACGCCACAATTGATAAAATGCCCGGATAGTCATTCTGGACTCTCTTTATTGCCACTACGCTGATTGCACTCTTGACAGTGAAATAACCCTGATATAAACAGATCCGTATCTACAATGAAACCACATTTTTTCTGGTCAGAGTCAAGACTTTATAGATCTCCGAAATTGGGAACGTTAGGCCAGGACCGGTTCTTGTAAGTGATCGCTCATTGTTCTTCTAATGCTAATAATTTCTCACTGCCATTTACTCACAATCACAAAACTGTTTTCTAAGCTAAAAACTCTGGTATTTGAGAATGCAAGACAGTAAACATTTGCCGTATGTGATTCAACTGTTAAAAATGATTGCTCGTGACACCAGCCTCTTATATACATGTTGCATGCACGATCAGATTAACGCCTTCAAATTGCGACAGCTTTAAAGAATTTACAAGTTTTGATATGTTCCACCCTACGTATCAAAGCGTTCTCTAGCCAGATGTACGGACAGTCACATGACTGTAGACCTATGTTGGAGGGTAAGGATTCCAGTGTTTATATCTGACTCCAGTGACAATTGAGAGAAAGTGGAGACTCTTTACTCAAGGTGCTACTGTTGTATGCTCTACTGAAGGCCAGGGTCACTTGCGATATGAATATCTACTGCTTAATTAGGAAGAAATGAACCAGGAACTTGCTTGAACCCCCATGGTCCTTGAACACTAAAGTCACCAAAGTCTGGGGAAGTGGGGAACCCTGCCAACCTTAAAGAGCAGTTCCGCTGGTTTCATGACCTCATACTGGGTCTAATTCCTTCATCTGAACCAGGGAAAATTAGACGAGCTAACTTCCTGGACCCGAGTTTTCTGTACTTGAGCCATTTTATCACATCACCATCATCATTCGTCCAATTGACCAACGAGTCTCTAGTCAAACAATCCCATAACCCCTTGACTCAGTCAGCGATTTACTAAGCTCCATCGACACATCCTGAATCGACGTCTAGTCAGCTACAATGGATGACGAGTCTGAGAAAGCCAACACAGACAAAAGCCTTCTCCTTCACTACGCTGCCCCCGCATCATCATGGTCCGAGGCCCTTCCAATTGGCAATGGCCGGCTGGGAGCTATGGTTTATGGAAGAACATCCACCGAACTACTGCAGCTCAATGAAGACTCTGTTTGGTACGGTGGTCCACAAGACAGGACACCTCGGGATGCGTACAGTAATTTGGCAACCTTGAGACAGCTCATCCGAGATGAAAAGCACAAAGATGCTGAAGCTCTTGCACGAGAGGCATTCTTTGCCACGCCGGCTAGTATGAGACACTATGAACCGTTGGGCCAGTGCACGATTGAGCTTGGGCATGATGAGAGGAATGTCAGCAATTATCAACGCCATCTCGACTTGGCCACTTCTCAAAGCACGACAAAGTATGACTATGAAGGAGTTTCTTATCGTCGCGATGTGATCGCAAGTTTCCCGAACAGTGTCTTGGCCATTCGATTCCAAGCGTCAGCACTCACACGGTTTGTCGTGCGTTTAAGTCGACAGAGTGAGGTTGAAGGGGAAACCAATGAATACCTCGACAGCATCCGTGCACAGGATAACCACATCATCCTTCAAGCGACACCAGGTGGAAAAAACAGTAATCGACTAGCCGTCGCTCTCGGTGTCTCATGCAAGTCCATCAATGGAACCGTCAAGGTAGTGGGAAACTGTCTGATCGTCAACGCAGAGGAATGCATCATCGCTATTGGTGCGCATACAACTTATCGATCTTATAACCCGGATGCCTCTGCGCTCAGAGACGTTAACTCAGCCCTTCGGGAACCTTGGGAAACTCTAGTCAGTCGTCATCGCCAGGACTATAACAGACTCTTTGGTAAAACCGCACTTCGCATGTGGCCAGACGCAAGCCATATTCCAACCGATGAAAGGATACAAAACAACAGAGATCCAGGCTTGGTAGCGCTGTACCATAATTACGGCCGATACTTACTCATCTCGTCAAGTCGCAAGTCAGCCAAGGCTCTTCCTGCAACGTTGCAGGGCATATGGAATCCGTCGTTTGCGCCACCATGGGGATCAAAGTTCACAATCAACATCAACCTCCAAATGAACTACTGGCCAGCTGCATCTTGCAACCTCATCGAGTGTGCAGTCCCACTGATTGACCACATCGAGCGAATGGCCGAGAAGGGAAAGAGGACAGCCAAAATGATGTATAACTGCAGAGGGTGGTGCGCGCATCACAACACAGATATCTGGGCTGATACCGACCCTCAGGATCGATGGATGCCTGCAACTCTCTGGCCTCTTGGTGGGGTCTGGCTCTGTATTGATGTGGTCAAGATGCTGATATACCAGTACGATCACATGCTTCATATTCGTATTGCTCCGTTGCTTGAGGGATGTATTCAATTTCTCCTTGATTTCTTGATTCCATCAGCGTGCGGAAAATATCTGGTTACAAGCCCATCCTTGTCTCCGGAAAACAGTTTTATATCCGAGTCGGGAGAAACTGGGACATTCTGTGAAGGATCAGTCATGGATATGACAATTGTGCGAATTGCTCTAGAAAGTTTTATCTGGAGCACAAGTATTCTCAACAAAGAGCACCCTCTTCAGAAAGATGTCATGGCTACCCTCGGCAAACTACCGCCCTTTCGTATCAACAAGAGTGGCCTGATACAAGAATGGGGCCTAAAGGACCATAAAGAAGCAGAGCCTGGGCACCGCCATGTATCTCATCTCTTCGGCCTCTACCCTGACGACTTTATCAGCTTGGATTCTTCGCCAGCATTGGTCGAAGCTGCAAGAAAGACCCTTGCCAGACGAGCAGAACATGGAGGAGGGCATACGGGTTGGAGTAGAGCGTGGCTACTAAACCTCTATGCACGCCTGAGAGAACCGACCAAATGCGATGAACACATGGATCTGCTATTGAAGACTTCAACCTTGCCGAATTTGTTGGACAATCATCCGCCATTTCAGATAGACGGCAACTTTGGAGGCTGTGCTGGTGTGACAGAGTGCTTGATACAGTCTAATCTCAGGCCTGACGAGTTGTCAAGTCAAGTCGTCATGATATACCTGCTGCCAAGTCTGCCCTCGTCTTGGAGTAACGGAAAGCTGAGTAACATCAGAGTTATGGGAGGCTGGTTGGTTTCACTCGAATGGAAAGAAGGTCAGCTCACAGAGCCGCTGCTTTTGGAGTCTACTGTAAACCATGCTCCGAATGCTCTTGTTGTCTTTCCAAATGGCAAGCGGGTGTCTGTGATCAAGAGCAAGGGACAGCAAAAGGTCTGGTATAACTGATTGATGCTATAAAAGACGACGGATTAATCGAATATATAATAAGTTTTGTTTGTACCTTGCGCTGCGTCCATCCAAGCACAGGAGTGCCAATGTTAATATACACAATGTTCTTTACTTGAATCAAGCCTGTCTGTAGATATTTCACGAGTTTATGGGGGAAAAAGGACATTGATCATGAAGAGAAATATATGTGCTTGTATTGCAATGTACAAAAAGCTACCTCGTGAGTAAGCTTTATAGTTATCTAATTATGTATATACTGAATGTCCGAATTATAAATAGCCAATCATTAAATATGCTTCGTGAAGAGCATCGACTTTTGTTGCCCAGTCGCTTACTTGGCGCAGATCTTGGCGTAGAGAGTAACGGGGTTGGGGCAACCGTAGTTCTTCTTGGCGTCGGGAGTGCTGTAGCACTTGGCGTCACCAGCCTTGCAGTCGAACTTCTGGCAGCCATCACCAGGGTTGAGGACGTTGTGCTGGTTGGCGAAGGGGTTGCCGTACTGAGTGTTGAGCTCGTAGTAGACGTTGTTGGCGTCGGAGGAGTAGCCGAAGAAGAGAGGCTTGTTGAGGGTTCGGGTGTCGGCGATCTTGATGGTAGAGCCGGGAGTGCGGAGATCCTCAGAGAATCGCTGGCCGGGCTTGAGGGTGGTCAAGGGGCCGGGAGTGCCGCCGTTGAAGGGAACGGACTGGACGTAGATGGCAGTGGCGCAGTCGTTGATGACAACAGCCTTGTTGGCAGCGGCAGCAGAGCCGAAGACGGCGGCGGCGGCAGCGAGGGCGGAGAACTTCATGGTGATGGTTGGTTTTGGTGTTGAGGAAGAGAGTTGATTGATTGTTGGATGAGAGAGTTGAGATTGAGAGTGTGAGTGTGAGTAGATGAGATGAGATGAGATGATTCAAAGTTGGAAACAGCCGGGCAAGAGATGCCTTTTATCACTGTCGATGAATGCTTGCCTGACAAGGCTGGTTGCTGGACGCTGACGAGATACGAGTCTTAGTGTGCCCACTAGCTGTGCCATAATATGGCCGATACGAGGCACGATCCATCGTCTTGTCCGGAGAAATTCAACCTCGTGATATTCTGCGGGGGGGTACTAGACCAAGAATTGTGTGTCTAACTGCCGGATCAACCGAATGCACGTGGATTGTGCTGTTCATTATTGCATGGGTTTGTTTTTTAATATTATGCTTAGCTCGTATTGACGAGGCGGTCGGGTTATAATTAGATTTAAACTGGGCTATGCTGGGATAAACTTGTCTGACCCTCGTTCTCGGCGCCACTTACGAGCTTTATCCGTCCCTTTTAGCCCCGCTATACCCGTATAGACAATGACAATGACAACTTGATGTGATTCCCTTGGACGAAAAAGCAATGCTGTAGTAATTCATTAGCAACAGCTCACATCCTAGCTCTTAGCTCTTTGTAGCTTGGCAAACAGCTCTCGGCCGGATGTGCGGACAGCACACATAGGTGACGACATTGTGCGTCTGGGAGAGCCAAGTACAGACAGACAAAGTAATTACCGTGAAAAGGCAAAACAGATTAATGTTGAATCTATAGGTACTGAGAAATGCAATGGCGGTTTCGTGTATCTTGTGAATACCGCATGTGCATTGATATTGCTGCAAGTCTGTTGTTCTTCTCGACACCGCTTCTATCCCCATCATTTCCGCTTGTTTCGAAAGCATCAATGGAAGGAAAACACAGACCAGGGAGAAGCTAGACTAGAAGCTCAACAAAAAAGCACCGAGCCAAACCTGTCTGGGAACACACGAAGCTAGAGCGGGCCCCAGACGTCACTTCGTGGCCGCCGAGAGAAGCTAGCCTAGTGCCGAATGTGGAACTGTCCCGTGTTCCTGCGCGAGCTCGTGTCCTTACTCTTTTGTGTTGATGTTACTGTTACCTCGAGGCTTGGCCAAGACTGGATCTTTGGAGTTTTGCTAAGATTAAACTGTAACGCATAGATTTGAGTTAGGTTGCATTGCAATAATCTAGTGAGAACGTTGGGTTGTTACTTGACAAATGGACTACTATGTATGAGTGATTACTTGGAGCTGGACAAGACTACTGCACTTGTAAGGCATGAATCATCTACACCGTAACGTCGTATGTGAGCCAGTAGTTCCCTATTGGGTTAAATCCGATTGAGGATGTTGAAGATCAAGTAAGCTTCTCACTTGTGTGTCTTGTAGGATGTGGCTATAAGCAAAGTGTGTGTGTGCTGTTCAAATGCAACAACTGTTATTGCCAGTTGAGTTGAATAGTAAAGATGGTCAAGGAATAATTCTAAAACTGTCTGAACTATGTGTGAATATGATTCTGGTCAGATAGAAGTGACAGCATTGTGCTCTACAGCAGATAGAAACAGGGAAAAAGTGATAAATGCTGAGGTATAGGGTGTCTGATTTGGCGATGCGCAGCGAAGATGACGCTTATCGATAAGATGAAATGCAACCATGCTATATTTGGAAAGTGCCTTTGGAGTATTAGTCTAGTCCCCTTGAGGAATACGCCAGCACGCTATTAAACTTGTCTCCACTGCCAGTCGCAGTCGGGCTGCTGGACACAGACACAGACACAGAGAGACTTTGGTGCAGGGATGATTTATGCACTTGTGAGATTCACACTAACAGACATTGTCTTTGCTCAAGGCGGTGAATATCTTCTAGACCTGGCTTTACTGATCCTTTGTTAGAGACAGTCGTATACGGATACTTAGAGCAAGGTTTAACTTTGGCGTGGATCGCCATGACGTTCTTTGTAGACCTGAGTAGATGGTATAGGGTATGTCTTTGATCCCAGAATATCAATCCAGAACGAGTCGCTCATCTTAGTCTTTATTGAATAGGGTAATCTTAAGAACCAAATCACCCCAGAACAGGAAGACATACCATGATTGTGGCAATTACTTGTCCAATGGATAAGATGAACCATTCAGCGACCTTTGTTCGGTCCACGAAAGCAGTAAGACCATTATCGAGACTACCGTACATTTCCATAAATTGATCGCAATTATCTAGTACCTTCTCACAGAGGGGTATAGATAAGGTGATTTGACTATCCGATCATTTTTCAGAGGCTTGGATAAATTGATGATGGCCTCTCTTTCCTTCATCATCATGACCAGACAAATAAAAAAAAACAGAAATGACTATCATAGAAGAGTCAGCTGCTATGCATTAATTGTGCTTCAGTCGCCAGGTAACTGCGATTAATTTGATGGAAATGTACGGTATAGTGAGAATTGCCATGATATGGATGGGGCAAGGCTACATTCTGATCCGATTGCATAACAGGATATTAATTTCTGTCAATTGATCTATTGCTTCGTGGGATGTCCCGATTTCGGCAGCAGCTGTTTTAAAAAATCGTATTCTAAGGTAAAAGTCTCAAGATAGAGATGAAGATAAGGCAGTGGACAGCAAGTCCGCTCTTAATAACTAGATAAAATAAGTCAATATAGCAATATGTTTATACTGCAACTCATTTTTGTGATTGGGCGGCAGTATAGCCTTGCTTGGAAGTCTATTTTTTAATTTTTAATTTTTATTATTATTATTGAACTACTGACACCGTACTGGTAGGAGCATCCATCTTGGATAACTCGCCATCTCACACTGCAACTCATTGATAGGGCGCAGGAGGTTGTATCGTAGCATACTACATACGTATGTCAGTAGTTCAAAGGGATTAATACAGCTATCTCATCAGCTAGAAATATATTATCGATAACGAGCTGATAACATTTTATATTGAAGCAGTCAGAACACCTTGCAATTATATGGATATATCAACAGATTAAGTGTGCGTCTGGCATTTCTTCCCCTTCCGCGGGTAGTCACGTTGGCCACTATATAATTGGGTCACAGACGGGTCTAGAACACTTGAATGAAGGTGAATCAGAAAGTGACACGACATGACTCAAGAAACATTGACAATTATACACTTCTAGACCCTTCATTGTTTGAATGGTTCGTTAGATGTCTTATGTAATCGTGCCATGGACTTAAAAATAAAGTCCTGCTTTTACATTTGAATCCGGTCTGCAGGGCCGTGCAGTTGAACTCAGTTGCTACCGAGTGGAAAGTGAGAGCGAGTCGTTGATGGTGGCCCAACGGTTGTATTAATATACAGAAAACCTACTTTGGAAGGGACCGGCACGTGGAGATTTTAAACCGGCCCGGGCACCTCAAAGTTAATTCAAATTAATAAGGTGATTGGTTTGGATATGAGAACCACGGAGGTGCCGCTCGTCTCGTCAAAAGCAGGGTCTAGACTTCGCCAGTTCATTAAGCGAGCGTGCACTTTGTTGGAGCAGAAATTCGAGAAGAGGACCAAAACAAAAGACGCGAATACAAAATGCCACGTCAAGAATCTAGAAGACGTCGAAATGCCATGCCGCGGGCCACGTTGAAGGATCGACGGGAAGGTGGTTGGTGACAGATAGCGAAACCCCGCAAGCGGCTGGGATTTACCGATGCCGATCAAGGTTGCGTCACGATACCGGGGGACCGAACATCGGGGCACGGACACAAGAGTCCGGTATCTCGTGAAGCGAAATGCGGAGATAAATGATGCGGGGGAAGATAACCTAGAGCATGATAGGAAGTAGTCATACAACTACCGCGGATGGCTTCATCCACCTGATGCGTCGTCAAGATGGATATGCATGTTCGATATCGATGTGACCCGGGGTTGACGGCATGGAACCGTTCGAGAACGGAAACAAACTCCATGGTCCACTTGGCGTCTATCCAATCCAGTAACCTTTATTTGTCGTTGGAACTAGAGCTGCTTGTCTTATCACCGATCACATGACCGGAAACTCACCAGTTGTCCGCTATCTTTGGTCCGTTTATCGTTGTCTCAACGTGCGTGGCGTCTGGCATGAGGACAATGGTCAGCTGTCCAGGCACAGCAGTATATAGGTTGCAGCGCCCACTAACAAGTTCCATCGGTAAAGCCACCAAGAAGTTACTCCCTTTACATCACATCTCGACACCAGCATGCTGACTCTTGGTGCTCTCATCTTCTTCGCCATAGCTGCGGCTATCGCGCTGGTCGCCAAAAAGACACTATCCAACCCACAAAAGGAAAGCCTCATCTCAAGAGCTATACCTGCTGCCGCACCACTCACGCAACCTCTTCCATCAACATGGTACAAGTCTGACGACATTTATGAACTTGAACGACGCGCCATCTTCTCCAAGAAATGGATCCTTCTTACCCACAAGATGCGATTCGAGCAGACTGGCTCCTGGGTTCGCTACGCTGAAGCTGGCTTCGACTTTTTCCTCATCCGCAATGCCGAGGGTACAATCAAGGGTTTCCACAACATCTGCCGTCACCGAGCCTTCCCCGTCGTCGTCAAGGATAATGGCCAGAACAATGTCCTGTCTTGCAAGTACCACGGCTGGTCCTATGGTATGAACGGACAGCTTGCCAAGGCTCCTCTCTACCAAGACCTCACTGGATTTGATCGATCCAAGAACGGCCTGTTCCCTCTCCACGTTCATGTTGATGAGAAGGGCTTTGTCTGGATCAACATGGATGCCAAGACTCAACCCGAGACTGCCTGGAATGAAAGCAACCGAACAGCCCGCTATAGCTCTTTCAACCTCGATGACTACAAGTTTGATCATGTTCAGCAGGATACCAGCAGCTTCAACTGGAAGACTATTGCCGACAAGTCGAATGCCAACAGCAACGCCGCTGCCGAGGTTCAAGAAAAGGGCACTTCAATCGTCACCGACTTCTACTTTCCCAACGCTTCCATGACTATCTCGTAAGTATTTCAAGTCCACGTATAAGCACCATAAAGAACAATAACTAACTTTACCAGACCCCACTTCTTCTTCCTATTGAGATGCGTTCCCACGTCAGCCACCAAGTCTCAGCTCCAGTACGAGGTCTACCGCCACAAGAACGCCAGCAGCGACGACTTTGCCAAAGTCGAAGAGATCCTCCAGCAAACAGCCAGCGAACACGAAGCCCCAGCAGAGAAGAACCTCCGCGCAGGTGTGCTCGTTGACCAGACACCCCTCCAGTTCCAAAACCAGGTATACCAACTAGTTGAGCACCACCGCAAGCTTGAGGGTATCGCTGGACGAGAAATCCGACCTGCGCAGCAGATTCTTGAATCTGCTACCAAGACGGAGCAGGACGAGAGCCTCTTCTCTTCATGTTCTGGTCTCTCGTGTGATAAGATCCAAAAGGATCTCTCTTGGTGATTTGGGAATTGTAAAATAGAAAGGCGCATTGAAAGCATGTTGGATCTAGCATATTGGGTCTATAGTTGGTATAGAAGTTTTTAGTACAGTAGGAAACACATATAGGAATAGAATCCTAGTCTAATGATAAAACATTAAGGACAACTTTATTACATTTGAAAGAAACAATTGTCCCTGATCCAGTTGAGTTAGCTGGTCTATGATGGTTCGGTGCTGTACTGGTTTTGCCTTGATCGAACTGTATCAAATAGAGATACTAGGTACGAGCCAACCCCCAGACGAGTGTGTGATCATTGACTTTTAGAAGACCACGATCTTGCTTTGAGATTAGCGAAGAAACCCTTCTTCTTCTCTTTCTCCTTCTTCTCATCTTCGTGTCTCTCCATCTCCCTCCCTGTGTCGAGCTGAGTCGTGTTCTGGTTCATGACATCCTGTGCTAGATTGACCGTGTCTGACCTTCCTGGTCCTGCATCTGATCCTGCATCTGGTCCTGTATTTGGCCCTGGCTCTATCTGCTGCTGCTGATGTCCCTCGGGTCTTTCTTCACCTTCGAAAAGGTCTTTAATCTTACCTGGACCAAAGACCCTCTCGTAGACGGCCAAGGTTGTGCCGAACTCTTTGTTCACGCCAACCTTGATGGCATCGAGGAGCTGTAGCACATATGTCTGACAGTTGTTGGTGATGAGGTTGTAAGTAGGTTGCCTTTCCCTAATACTTTGGATAACGGATTCGCCTGCGGTTGTAGTGTAAGCATGGATAAAAATGGTCGATTCATCCACAACTTACCGGCTCTCCTCAATGCATCGTCATTAAACCGCGTCTCGCCAACTGGAAAAGTGCGCCACTCATCCCGATCAACCTTTGCATTCGTGTAAATAACGTCGAAATTCTCGTCCTTTCGTAGCCTTATGAGTTTATGCTTCGTGTTACGTGGCTGACAATGATACTCACCATCCACAGCTGATGAGCATAGTCGCCAATCAAGACTGCCCAATGTTGTGTCGGATCTGGATACCGGTTGATCTTTTCTGTAATCATTTTACCCAACCCAGTCTCCTCTGCAAACCACTTCCCCGCAAAACCGCCAACTGGATGCCAGCCAACTTCGACTGGCCGGGGTGGTCCATGGACAACGGGTTGCGTCACTGGGACCACATTGGGCTGGCCCCCAAGACCCACAGCATGCTTCAAAGCGATCTCGCCCTTGTTCAAGCTCTTCTTCCTGTAGCCGTAATGTTAGTCAAGGGTTCGGGACGGGAAGGATGCGAAGCCGTCGTTTAGACTGGGATGACGTCGAGAAGGATAGGGAAATGGCGCATACATGAATTCTCCCACCTTGTCCCTCTTGCGTTCTGGTTCTTCTTCCTGATCACCCATAACGCCTGGAAAGTAAAAGGCTTGAACAAAACAACAGAGGAAAGGCACCTGGGATAGCTGGTATTGAATGAGTTGGAAAAGAAGGCATGCCAAGTTTCAGTGAGGCCTCGCGTGTGTCAGCTCAGCTGATTCAAGTGAGGCTGTGCATTCAGGCCTACCTTGGCATTATCCCAAGTGGCACCCAATCAACGCTAAGAGTTAAGTGAGTCTAGTGTCACCAACCAAGTTGGCTTCGTCTGGTAAGCTTGGTTAGTCCGAATTCATTCGGTACTTGATAAATCAAGGTATGAAAAATGTGAAAATGGATTGACTTATTTACACGAGTTATCACGTCTCACAATAGCAATCGCAACAAAGAGTGGGTAAATGACACGGATAGAGTTTAATCTTATACAAATTGGATAACAGCAAGTCTGATAACTATCATAGCATGATGAAAAGGACGAAAGCTGTTATGAGATAATTTAATGACCCAGCGGACAAAAGCATTCCCGAATTTCCCTGCCCAGGCGAGTCATTAGTGGAAGTAGAAGTCGGCCCCTGTCCACTTGATGTAGCAGTTGTAGTCTCGTCTGTTGCTGTGCCAGTGCTGGTGCCATTACTACTCGGTTTACCTCCTTCCTCAATGACAGAGTCGAGACTGGCCAGGTTAGTCAATGTTAATCATAAAATGAAATGAACTGACATACATATGAATAAGACCATTGTTGGTCAGAATATTTGCTTCAATAACCTTGGCATTGTTAAAGAAAATATCGTTACCTCTGATACTGACCCGGACTTCGGTGTTGTTCAGAGTCCCAACGACCTGGCCATCTCGAAGATAGTTCGAATAAGTAACTTCGTTCAATGTATGGGCCCTATTGATTATGTTAGTTGGTACACCGGATTGGGTTCACGCAACCTACAGCAACGCTCCAGCCAAGTCTTGCTTGGAGAGCTTAACGTCTGGACTTCCTGCATTCTTGAAAGCTTGGGTTGATGGTGCTAGACATGTAACATTCCGAGAGGCATCCAGAGCAGGCCAGAGACCTGCTTTAACCAAAGCGCCGTTCAGAGCAACAAGTCGGGTGTCTTTGATAGTATGAACAGTGTTGGAGCAAGATCTGGGAGGAGAAAGAACCCTGAAACGGAATTAAAAATCAGTATCAATAAACCAAAAAGGTCTATTACCTACTTGTCAACAATTTGGAACGAGTTGATATTCTTAGTGCCCCAAGATCCATCTACTGCAGTCATCTTGACATCCTGAGCCAAGCCTGCTCGTAAAATGACATTGGGCCCACCAAGATCATCGTCAGCTCGCTTATCGTTTCGATCTTGCCTTAAAGCAAAGATCACTTGTCCATCAGAGCCTTTTCCGAATTGACTTTGGATCTGAGGTCCAGCACTTCTGTTGTTGAATTGCGAATTTTGCAACAGAGTGGGAATCGACAATCCTCGTGGGTTTTCGAAGTCTGAGGATGTAAGGGAGGCTGACATGACGTGATACGAAAAGAAGACTTGTAGCTCTGTCTGATTGAGCTCTGTTACATCAGAGACACCGGAAGCTTTCAGGTAACCCTCGATGGCATTGTTAGTAGGGATAAGAACAGTGACGTTGTTATCCTTTTCAGATAAAGTCGTGATAAGAGCTTGGGGAGAAGAGCTAAGTAAGGATCGGAACAATGAGAGAGATGAATAGTTGGAAATTACTCCAGCTAAGTCTTCAGGAAGGGTTTGAGCGATGGCGACTGTCGAAAAAGCCGAGAGCAAGGCAATCTGGGCGCAAATAAAACCTCGCATCGTGTTGAGATTTTTCAGATGCAGTCAGAGTAAGATGGAAAAGTTGGAAGAGTAGCACAGATTCCAAGGCAGACAAGGCCACCTATTATAAGAACTCTGTCTCAATGCTGTGCACCCATCACACTGAGCCTAGTGCAGCGGCGAAGCCAACAAACCAGAGTCAGCCCTGTAGAGAAGACCAATGAATGATAGAATAGACAAGCCACAGCTGCAGAAGCGTTGCGGGGAATGCCGCAAAATAGACCAGACCGATCTTCTGCTGGAATAGCAACGCCCAGCTGAAAAATAGTGGACAACCTAGGTTGAGTTTGCTGACTGTTTTGCTTTGTTAGCACCACGTCTAGACCACGCATAAGACAAAAACTTTAGAGGTAAGACAGGAATTGACATTCATTGACTGTCGTAAGCACTCAGGTATGTGGCGCTGGGTCAAGACGCTATCTTGACAAACTCCGTACTGCAGCGGAAAGCACTAGCCAATGTGGTAGGTGAATGCTACTACTGAATACTACTTGAATTATTGTAATAGGGAGACTATATAATTGTGCGACTGAAAGGACAGTGGATTTGTTAGAGTAGAGGTACTAATCTATGCAATCTCAAATTCGCCGCTCTTGCCAGTGAACCCAGTAATCTTGCCAGTCAGAGGTGCCTTGCTGTCCCCATCATAACTCAACCTGTACGTTCCTGCTTTGATGTCTTTGGCATTCTGCCAGCCTGTTTCCCAAAAGATCTGGACTTCACTGGATCCAAGCAGACCATCAAGTCGCTTCCATTCAAAGACAAGATCCCAGTCCTCATCGGAACGAACTTGAGTCCACTTGGAGCCATCTTTCTTCTCGACAGCTGCATAAGTAGATTCGAGGTGCAAATTGTTGCGTGGGTTAGCTCCCACGAATGTCGCGGTAATGGTCTCTCCAATCTTGAACTTTGACTTTGACACATCCTTCACGATGTTGCCAAACTTAGTCCCGGCCTTGGGGTTATCATAGACAACACCGGTAACGAGCGAGAGAGAGTTCTTGCGGTTATCAGGAGCCGCAGGACCAGTTGGAGGCTTTTTAGCACCATCCTCCCCGAGAAGATAGCCCACATAAGTCGATGTCAGGTTTATATAGGCGTCAAGACTGTGTCTTCCGTGGACTGTCGATGCACCTTCATAACGCTGTGCATCATACTCCTCAGGAGTGGTAACATAATGAGCGTAGGTATTACCCGGCCCTCCTGCTACAACAATGGGCTTGACTCCATCCCCGAGGCCACCTCTGCCTTGGATTTCGTTGCTGATACTCTCGCGCCAACGTCGTGAGGACATAGTTGTGAGTTCGGGCGCTGACACGATGATGAAGAAGTTACCAACACGCAACATTTGAACGTCGACGATGTTGGGTGCCCAGGCGTATGGCAATGTGATCTCGCCAGCGTCAATCAGAATCGGTTTTGGTGATTGGCACGCGACTTGCTCCTTGGTCGGGTTTCGCAGAAACTTGGATACTATGGCCCAGAGTGGGCTGGCATCTGGAGACCCTGAGTCACCCTGCTTGAAATCGAAGTAGCCAGGACCGTCAGTTGTTCCAGCTGCGAAAGAGTACCCAAATGCTGCTGAACATGTCTTGACTGTTTTTCCGTTGGGAAGCATGAAACTGTAGTCGGACATGTCATGGAACGAGTGGTAACCCACGACACTGTTTCCAGACACTGCATCGCCACTGCCATCCTTCATCTGATCATAGAGCTTGAAAGCTTGTTCAAAAACTCGTCGGCCAATCTCCCAGCAAGACTTGGTACCGCCATCATCCAATCCCCAAAAAGGGCCTCGACCATGGCAGGTTTCTGTTTTGCCGCCGCATGTCGAATCCTTAAAGTCGCATTGCTTTCCCGAACCATCTTCACACCAAGCACCTTCAACATTGGGAGTCGTATCTGCCACGGCAGCTTGTGAGAAACCAGCCACAAAATCATCAGCAGCCCCATCGGTGCCTCGAACGGCCTTTTCAAGTAGATAGGCACTGACGCCTTTATTGTCTCCGGCGACAAGAGTGTTGTTCATGTGAAGGCTTGTGCCATGGACTGAATGCCATGTCAAAACTCCAGTGACCTTGTTGTCTTCTTCTCGGGTGAACATGAGCATGGTCAAGTCTTTGTCCACTTCATCCTTGTATTTCTGCCTCTCAGATGCTGGATTCTGTTGATAGGCATATAGACTTCTGTTGATGTTGACATCGTCTATGCGTATCTTGCCAACGCTGAGACGTCCTTTAGAGAGATTTTCATGCGCTCGCTTGACTGATAAAACTGCACCATCCACAATTGCCTGATAAGACTGCTGGTTCAGGCCCAAGGCGGATATCTGAGGCATGAGATAGTTGTTCCAACCTGCTGGCCCAGAATGAGAGTGCGTTCCAGTAATAGCAACGTTGTCGGTTGTGTAGACTGCATAGTCAGATCCAAGAGCTGCAATTCCCTCAAGAATGCCTCTTCGAACCGCCGTGTCACCGGACTGGGCATCAAGAACCACATAAATGAATCTTTCTTTGGGCTTGTCTGGGTTTCCGATGATAAAGGCACGCGAGTATATTCGTTGGCGCAAGCCAGTTCCTTTCTGGGATAGTTCGGCATATCCCATGAGGTTCAGCTCGACTACAGGGCCAGTAATGTCGGCCTTGCCAACTCCGAGATAGTGTACATCACCATCAGCTCGCTTGGACAAGATGTTGTGAGTACCTCCGGGTAAATGGTTGAATGCCAAACATGTTGCAAATTGGATAAGAGAGGCACCTAGGGCCAGGTACACTAACAGGACATGAACAAACTTGGAAGAAGTTACAGTGTGCATTGTTACTACTCAGGATCCAAGACCGAGCCGTGGCATGAGTAGAACTATTATTTCACTTTAAGAGCGCTTGAACATCATGTATTTATAGCCATATCTCTCGTTGTTAATGTTAATCATGTGGCCATAGGTCCTCCTGAACAGTTCCATTGCATCTCAGCTCAATGATAACAGCAAATATGATAATGACTATTGGCTTCATCCAACGGCAGTGTTTACCGAAACGAGCTAATGGGATACATCCTGGTTTCCCTGATGATCGCTCCTACGTGGGAAATCTACCACCTGCAGCAGTGGGGTTACAAACAATTCTGTTTGAGGAGACATGCCGATAGATTCAACTATAAAAACAAGGCACATGTAGTAGTATCCGGATATGGGACATACAGTACGGCCGGCATGTTGCAGCTATGTTCTAGATAGGAAGCTCGGGTGAAGGCCGCAGTGGTGGGTGGATGCTACTCCAAGTCATGCCGATGCTACTACTTGGGTATGGTCGGAACTAACCCTGCATATATGCGTCAGAACATATTTTTGTTTCCCCTCGTTATTGACTGGATGGCCTAGACGATTTCTCTGTTGGAATATACTTGTTAATTGGCTATTTTAGTTTATTTAACATGTGATTAATATAGTGACTTCGAAGTATCACTGCTCAACTAAGTTAGAAAGAAGAAAGGGAAAATGTCTATCAAAAATGCGGGATATACTAAGGATATACCATGGAAGGATCATTTATCAGATTCATGATATGAATAGGGAGTAGAGTAATATTAAACTGGTGCTAAATGGATTATGGTTATTATACTGATAAGTCACTGATGGTTATGGCTATATTGTTATGCCAGGAATTACCCCACATGTCTTACAGTGCAATTCCGAAAGATATAGTACAACGCAGATGTAGATTGAGTATATGTATTATGATTATGAAATAATTAATTCAGTAGAAGAAGTTGTATCTGCTGTTCAGATAGTAGACAATTGCACCTCTGTGCTATGTCTAAAAGTCAGGGAAGGTTGGGGTGGTATGTCCACAATCGTATCGGACAAAGTACTTGTTATCTCCACCGTCACCGTTGACGATAACTTCGCCACCAGGAGCCTTGACCTCGGCGATAAAGTTCAGCTCGCCCTGAGCATTGGCCCACAGCAGACGGAAGGGAGTGTAAGTGCCAGCCTCAAGTTCAATCTCAAAGGTCTTTGAAGTGCCACCGGGGTAATCCTGCTCAAGATCGGCGTTGGCACGTGTCCACGATGACAAGGCCTTCTGGCCGAACCAAACAAGTGTGATCTCGTCAGAGTTGGGGACGGTGACTTCGTAGATACCGGTCTCGGGAGCGTAGAGGAAACCACGGTGGTTGACGGCCTTGTACTGGAACATCTGTTCGGGGCTGCCCTCGTAGATAGTGAAGGGCTGGGTCCAGTCAGTGTCGGGCTGGATACCAATACGCTCGGTGACGCCTTGGTAAGTGGGGGTGGCATCGTGGAAGTATGTGGGATCAAAGTCTGAGAAGCGTGGTGCATCGGCGTTGTAGAACTGATGGGTGTAAATAGCGTAGTTCAAGCCGCCATTGTCACAAGACTGGTCGGCAGTAGGGAGAGCAGTCTCGGTGGTGGTTGCGGTAGCGGATGTATCAACCTCGACGGAAGTGGTACCAGCCTGGGCAGCAGTGGTCTCAGCAGCAGTGGTCTCGGCAGCACTGGTCTCAGCAGCAGTGGTCTCGGCAGCACTGGTCTCGGCAGCACTGGTCTCGGCAGCACTGGTAGTCTCTTGGATTACAACAGTGGCAAGGGTAGAGCTCTCAACGTATGTGTTGTACTCATGCTCAGTCTCGCTCTCAGAGACGGTGGTAGAGTCAGCAGGGACAGGCACAACTGTAGCGGTAACGAGAGTCGGCTCAGCCGACGTGGTGGGAACGATGGCTACAGATGAGACAGTAGTCTGGGGAAGAGGCTTGCAAGGCCCAGCGACAGCAAGGTTGGCAAAGGCCAAGCCCGCAATGGTAATGATCGACTGCATACCGAAGTATTGGTAAACGAATGAATAATAAAGAATGACTAAAGGTAAAAGAATGGACGGATGGTCTGGGAAGTGTAGATCAGGCGAGTGCAGATCATTATATAAACCACAGCAGCAACACCAACACACGAGTTACTTCAAATGACTGCTCAGCTTTACATGTCGAAAGCTGACTCGCCTTACAGCTGCCAAGACAAGTTTCGTTTAATTGCGATTGTGCTATGACAAAAAGCAAACTCCACCATTTTTGGTGTTTGTGTCTGAGGGTCCCGCGTTCTCGGACCATGATTGTTTCCTGACAAGGTTGACTATACGCAATTGGGTAAAACAAGCGTTCCCGACAATAATTACTGATAGCCTTGGTGGGCTGATGTGGTGCATGGGTACCGACTCGTTTGTCGTATAGTACCTGACTGGTAATAAACCTGAAACGTGTTTTCTGTAACCGAGTTGCAATTTGCGTCATGGCGTTGAATGTATCGTTATAGTTATCTGTTAGGCTTTCAGCTAGAGGAGCTAAAAGAAATGAGACACCGTCTTGGACGGCGGGCTCGGACTTGTCAGTTGGTGCTAAAGAATGGCTAACCTCAGTGGGACAAAGCTGAAAGATTAGTCTCCCAGCGCATTGGCTTTATTGGTTAACCCCTGAGATGATTCACCGTAGAACGTGCTAGCCCCCGTCGGTCGTTCTAAGAACAATACTACCTCCATGGGACTACATGTTGGTGGCTCTGAACAACCTTCCACAGTCAGTGAGGAGCTTCGTGTTAAATCCCTGACTCATTCATCATCTTTTCGTATAATACCCTGTACTCTGTACAGTAATTAACTTGTATTATTTTTTAGGAAGCGATTTGCATGCTGTACTCCCAACTATCATTGCAGATACCGCATCTTGACGCCTATGATCAGTATCATTATCTAGATGACACTGTTGGAATGGACGGCGATAGTATTCATTGATTTCTGCGGGTAGATATGCCCCGTTTGTTTTCCGTTTAGAAACCTGGCCGATAATCATCCAATCTGGACCTTCATCATCTATCCTGATCAAAAGGGAACAGAAAGACATTGGAAAACGCAAATCTTGTCTCTGATAGCGGCTATGCCGGTACCATGAAGCAAAGCAGCCCTCCCACTGCATCATCTTGCTGAACGAAATTACAGCAAACGACCAAGGATTGCGGATGACTAGGTCTGTCACCCTGCCAAATGCATCTTGTAACTGTTCTTCGGTGCCATATATCGTACCAAGAGACGGGATAGGCTACTGATATTTCATGTATACGTGTGCGACCATGGTCATTTATAATATGGAAGGGTTCCGCTCCAATCAAGTATCAGTATATATACTGGCAAAGTGGTGTTTGGGTAACCAAGTCAAAACTGACAAACGATTCAATTTCCCCATTACCACAGCGGGCGCAATGAGAGACTGGTCAAATTCCAAAACAGCTGTAGGTGGCAAGATTCCAGTCTCCAGTGCCTACGTCAAGGGTGACGGGACCGCGGACCGAGACACATGGACCAACACTAATTCCAGGCAGTGTAAAAATGGTTCTATCTAATATAACTCAACTCCAAGACTAAGCGCGAAGTTTGCAATTGACATCCAGCTGTTTCGAAGATCTGACGTCCAAGAGGCTCGTCTTTGAAGAAGCCTACCGTGCCCAGGTTCAATACTCGAATTTTTCTTGTTGACTCGGGGACGAATAGAGTGAGGCCGTAACCCAAAAGACTTTTTGTAATCAGTTTGTATAGAGTTTGGCAAGGGATATGGCTCTTAATTATATATCCCACTCTGACCCGGCCACCCGGAAACGCTGTTTGGCTCGCTTCTGAAAATCGGCAACTGACGCCGTATTTGGCACAACTCGCGGCTCTCAATCATGCGGAAACTAGTGTAAAATAGGTAAGAAACAATAGAAACACCTGGAACGAATGTCACTGTTCTAGGGTTATTACGGAATGTCTTACCAGCTGGGCGGGTCTAGAAGCATTTAAGCTTTTCTTTCTGCAAGACCCTGCTCATCGTCAAACGACATAATTCTTATATGATACTGTTATATGGACTAATGAAGACTCAGTTACATATCACCAGAAATCTCTTTGCGAGCTGGCTTGATATGCAAGTGCAAACCCGAGTTTGGCTGTGTCTTTCCTAACGATGGTTAGGTAATGTCACCATTGGTATCAATCCATTCAGCAACACACATGCAGAGAATACGCGAACAGGAAATCGACAAAGGCCCAGCTGGATGTAGAGCCCGGTCTGCAAGATGCCATGTTGTTAAGGTTTCCCTTTCATATATTTAACTTTCTTTCGTCTAGCTTTGTTTAACCAATGGGACTGAATAATGGGATGTGATGTAAAGACTCTACTCTTAGGCTATTATACTGCTGCTAAGCTATTGTAAGGAGGGAAGCCGGAAGTTAATTCAAAACTGGTAAATGCCATAATAAACGATGTATTAGAGAAAAGAGTGAGAATTCTACAAGTAGAGATTTAGAAATATAAAAACCCAGAAGATTCCTCTCAAGACTCAATAGACAACATTCCAATCACACTTCTTACTCCTTTCTCATTCTAAACACAAACTCTTTTCAAAAACGTTCCTCAACCTCTTCAGTCAAGATGAAATTCTCTCTCGTTGCCCTTTCCCTGATCAGCCTTGCTGCAGCAAGTCCTGCTGTGGAGAAGAGGGGCGTCATCAGTTACGATGGCCTCCGAAGAGATGGCACTCCTTGTTCCCTCAGGAATGAGAGTTGGCAAAACTGTCGTCCTCATGCCTATGCCAATGATTGGTCTCGTGGTTGCAGCCCTATTACCCGTTGCCGCGATGGTTATCCTTCAGGCCCCTAAGCTCTTAGGAGAATTGCGAATTAGAGCTGATTCTTTGGTAAGTGTAACTGAAAACCTCCTTTATGCCGACCTATAGCTAACTAGCAGTGTAGTCGGTACAATATCATCTTGGTTCAGCATATGGCTATAGTGGATAGAAGTACATGGCATATGGGGATGGAAACAGCTTTTACGCATCGAGGAATGGGACGACGAAATGTAGAGGGCAAGAGAAAAAGAGCAGCAGAACAATGAGTGTTGGGCAAATGCTGTTAGCAATTTGTTATATCCATTCCTTAATGCTAGCGCTTCAGTTACCAGTTAAGCTACTCGAACTGGTAAAAATACATTCTTATGCACTCTTTTAACCGTAATATGATGAAGCATCTTCCTTCCAAGCTGACTGTATATTGGGAAGATACTCCCTGTATCTGAAATTCCCCTCCAAGTATGACTTTCCATAGGCAAAGACCTTAGGTGATCTTTCAATCCTACAAGCTTTGCTCTCTTGACAATGATGGCGGGATCTCTCGGAGTAGATGTTACGCGTACATTGATTTTGCCGAATGACCATATCTTCCTTCCCTTCTTGGTCAGTGACATTTCTGTTGTCTAGGATATCCTTGTACGCCACGCAATAGCTTGAACCCTAATAGAGTTCTCGTCAACGCACTTCGAACAATCTAAACTTTAGCCGCAGCTTTGTCATCTAACTTTACGAGCTTTATGAACGTCGTGATTTGATTGTCTTCGGTACAGTCCTGCTTGATTGGCGACGCGTAGTACTTCAACGTCTCGGCTAATGTACACAGTTGGGTCTCCTCGTCAATCAGGCCGGGCCAAGCTAACACACGCTCACATTTACCGTAAAACTCCGACATGCGGGGAACTTGGATGGTCTTCCCGACTTGATCATTCTGGTTGATGCTGATGAAATATTCGTCGCTAGAACAAATACGGAGTAGATGTATCGCATCTTGTTCAAGGGTTCGATGTGGAAAGGGTTCATATGAAAGCAGGTCTGTCGTGTTGTGATTCATGTTCTGTTGGAATATTTGCGGGTCAAAGCAATAAACCATAGGGTAGATATTAAAATTGGCAGAAAAGCTGGGCGAGAGAGTTGGATAAGGAACACCATGAGTCCGCATCACCGTTTAGTTCCCTACCAAGTAAAATAATTGGCTCGAGAACTAGCGTTCTTCCTATGTTACGTAGAATAGTACGGAAAAGTTACACTACGTAATATAGTATTGGCAGCAAATCGAATCACTTGTCAGAGTTTGTAAATTGGCTCACAGATAAATCAGTACTGGTATTATAATAGCAAGTGAATAGCGCATTAGAATGCAAGATGTGTGTATTATGGGGAGTTATTAGACTAGAAATCCACCTGGTCAGCTTCTTCGATGATGCAGACACGGTCAAACCACCAGCCCAGCGACGTTTCTTTCTCGTAGTACCCGGACTTGAAAAGAGATGCGGAAAGAAAGTAGCAGCCATTAAAAGTAGGAAAGAAGGCAAATGAGCCACAGTTGTCATCGCTAGCGCACGCCTGCTGGCAGCTCCGGGCTGTGAAAGAGCCCTGCTGTGCTATCGGGTTACATTTGCTTTCGTTGCAGTCCCCGTAAGCACCGCAGACAGGATCGGGCTCGCGCTTCTCGATATCGCAACTGTTGTCGTACCAGACAGACTCTGTAGAAGAGACTTGATAGAATCCCGCGTCTTGGGCAACGTTTGAGATAAGAAAGCAATCTCCTTGGCGGGTGTTGTATATTATAGACTTGCAATTGGCGTCGGCACGACAAAGATCCTGACATTCTCCAAGATAGAGTGGAGAGGTTCCGGCGATGCGAGACCTGCATCCATCGCTCATGGGCGAGCAAGTGCCATACTGACCACAGACGGGTTCCACTGGCGCTGCCGAGGCCGTGGTGGTTGAGTCGGACGTTGTTGATGACAGCTCGGAGAACTGAGACGTTGTGGTGATGGCAAGGACAGATGTTTCAGATGTTGTGTATGTCTCCGCGATGGTTGAGGTTTCGGTCGCGGTGCTGAGGGTAGCAGAAGAGATGGTACTCAAGGTTGACTGACTCTCGACAACTAATGACGATCTGGGTTTGCAAGCTCCAGCATTTGCATTGTTAACGAGGCAAGCAGCCAAAGCTGTGGCAATAATCTTAACTAGAACCATGATGCGAAAATAAGCTGAAGGTCTGCACGTGAAAAGAAGAGGAAGAAAGACAGAAGACTTAAACTAGCGGAATGGGAGAAGCATTTAAAAATAAACTCTTCCATTGAATACGGACATGTCGGTAATAATGCCAAGAGGAAAATTAAATATTGGTTAAACTATTGGGAGCTGAAGTGAACTATTGGCATTTGACAGTGGGTGCTAAACCAAGACGAGTCTGGTTTTATGGATCTAATAAGCCATTCTCGCGCAACCCTTGCTTGCTAAATTACTCTTTCATTTATTCGAAGTCTTTCTTTAATTTCCTAGAACGTCTATTGTTTACTGTTATGTCTTTAGCAACCGTTGTTGTGATGTTGAGAAGATTGTGATGCAAGTGTCTTGCTCGGAATGCATCCAGCAAGTGCGTGGCTGATCCCATCTAGGTCTCTTCCAGTCAAGCGTTCGTCATAATGGCAAAGTCACCTCGGAGCTTTTCTTGGTCAGCAATGCCTTGCAGCTTCCGAACGGCATCTTCAGCCTGTAATGCAAACATGGTCGAAAGAAAAATTTGATACGATAGACAACTCACCATAGTTTACGTGAAGTCGCCAATGACGATGCCAATAAGTGCATCGATTTGATCTGTAGAACAATGAAGCCAATAGCTACTCTGAAGATAGGAACGCTGAATAAGACCCACCAATGCAAATGGCCGAGTGTATGCTATAAAGACCAGTGGAGAAACCAAGCATGACTTGATCAATGCTGAGAGCAATTAGATAAGTGCTTCCAGTATGAACTACCACCGAGATGATAACAACCAGCGATAGTAGTAGAATAGTATACATATCGCACCAGCAGACACTTGAGCGACTGTCATTTCAGATGTTGGATCTGTTCTCAGACTCACCATAACCATACACATATGTCCAATTTTCAACCAGGCGTTCCAAAGTAGTAGAGATTCAAGTCAATGGATCTTTATTAACTAATAGCCAAATTACTTTGTGGCAGGCCTATCTTGATGGCTTCTCGGCCATTTTACTGTAGGTACGACGAAGTAGATTTCCGGCCTAGTATAAAGACTGCCCGATAGCTTGTAAGAACTAGTATGAGCGCTGGTATTTACCAGTGTCTGTCTCTAGAATATCTTGGCGTCCAATAGAAATGGCGAGAAGGAGGGATATATGAAGACGAGTTTATCGGAGACGACGGCGTTTGGATGGGCTTCCGTCCAAGGTTCCATTCATTCTGGCATGGGACCTTTGAGCAGGGATGGATGGAACAACCAACTCTGGGCATTGTGTTCCACTGTTTGCCACGCTATACCCCGCGAACCAGAATCATACAGGCCTACTAAAAATTCCATTTATTTGTTAGTAGTCTGAACAGCGCAGGCGGTCTTGTTGCGAACGTGTACAAAATGGATAGATCCATAGGCTACACTCCACTCCCCGTATATCTGCTTGACCGTGCATATCTAGACCGACAATTAAGGAAATTATTTTCAGGAACCTGAATGAGCCATACGATTGACTGGCCCGCTTCACCGCCTGAGATAATACGAGCTTTTGTGTAGATCATTACAACTGCCCGAGCTGCGGGTCCATCCAAGTACCGGATTTAGATTATCATTGACGTATATAAAAGCAACAGCCGTTCTTCCAAAATATCAACTCTCTCATCCATCAGTTCTGCATCAGTTACTTCTCAACTCACTCAACCAAACCACCCAAGTCTCTACACAAACCTTCAACCATCAAAATGAAGTTCTCCGCTGTCGTCCTCGCTGCTGCCGCCGCCACTGGTGCTGCCGCCGATGCTGTCTTCAACGTCCGCGACTTTACCGCCAGCTGCACTCCCCACAGCGCCATGTGCAGGTATGTATCCCAACAACCTCGTCTTCCGTGAACATGCGACTGACCAAGCCCGCAGCTACTCCTTCAACGTCATCCAGCCCGGCACCATGGACACCAAGGGCTACGAATGCACCGCCACCCTCCCCGGTGCTGGTCCCGGCGAGCTTCCTGAGGTCAAGGCTGGCACTTGCCTTCCCTCTTCGCGAACCTTTGACGTCGTCCGCAGCGACAAGGGCTTGACCCTCACCGTATCCGTCCAGGTCTCGCCCATCAGCTTCACCAGGGGCTCGCACCTCATTCCCACCAAGGACATCAAGGTTAAAAAGGGCGACACCCCCACTGGCGATGTCCAGGCCTACGTTGGCCCTAAGGATTTCCCTCTTGAGCGTATCGACTAAGTGTATTCTCGGGAGAGTCTGCACTATGATTTGTCGGAGCTAGGACAGCACAGCTAAAGTTAGGGATGGCTATGAGAAATGAGATGAGCAATGCGGATATGAAGTATCATGGAATTAGAATTATGCGATAAGATTAAGAAATGGGAGAGGATAGAAGAGTCGCTGGCTAGGCCTAAAATCGGGGATCTCTAGACACTGATTTTAATTCATACTAATACTAGCGCTCTTCATATATAAAGCTTACTCCCTATGATCATCCTGTCTCTTATATGTGATATGTGTTGCCCAAATAATAGCCAGACAATTGGGAGGCCACTATTTTAATTACCTATAACTGGTTAATGTTGAAGATGATGAACTGTGCCGCATTTACTGAGTAACTTGAAAACACGAAACTGTGCTACTGCTTCAAAGAAATGTAGCGTTGAATCGACTATGGCATAAGGACCTTCAGAACATGAGAGTATAATTAAAAGAATTCAATTTCGATTGACATCAATGAAAAATATCGCAGAATGCAAACAGACAAAGAAAAAGGTGATGTGCAACAGGTACAAGGTTAGGTTCAATGTGTACAAAGATAGTGAACAACGCCCAGCGAGAACAATGACCGTTGTTCCTTTGAAAACTTACGCACAGTCACAAATTGGAACAGAGACAGAACAGAACAACTCTACATTCACATCAACAATCAACACTCCATTCATTGTACAGAATCATCCCAAACTGTGATCTATGTTCAGACGTAGTATAAAGTCCTTTCTATCTCCCGCTTAAAAACAAACTTTCTCCTCATCCACAATCAGAGGAAAACAATCACCACAAACTACATTGCACCACACCGCTAAAGAAAACTCAACTACATCAACACAGCAATCCATGTCATCAAGATCCCACTACACTCAACCTCAACAACACACTCAAACCACCAACATGTCGAACCCAGTTCACCCCTTCAGCCTCAGCAACGGTACCGGTGAGATTCGTTTCAGGGTGCCCGGGTCGGATCAAGAGTTCACCACTCGGATTCAGCGACCTGGCGAGGAACAAGAAGACAACAACCCCGGTGCAAACATGGCTGCGGAGCCCAATGCTGGCCTTGCTGGGCATGGGGATGGTCACCACCAAGGTCATGGTCATCATCAGGGCCATGCTCGCCACCAGGGTCATGTCCATCATCATGAGGGTCATGGTCAGCATCAGGTTCATGGCCATCATCAAGGTCATGGCCATCATCAGGGTCATGGCCATCATCAGGGTCATGGCCATCATCAGGAGGGTCATGCTCACCACCAAGGTCATGGTCATCATCATCAAGCTCATGGTCATCATGACCACGGCCACGATGATTTTGAGGATTCTGGTTCTGATTCTGATGATGATTATCATCACGATCATGATCACCATGAACATCCCGCTCATTGCCATCCGCGATGGATTCGGAATCCTTCGTACAACATGCCTCCTCCTCCAGGACATCAATTGGATGCTCGGAGAGCTGGAATGGCTCCTCTGAGTATGGGGAACCCTGTTCCAGTCCCGGAACCTAGACCATGGTATGCACCTGCTGCTGTGATACCCAGCCATCTTCGAGTTCCAGCTCCTCAGGGGTATGGGCAAGCACCTCCGGGTTACGGTCAAGCACCGCCAGGGTATGGGCAGGCTCCTCCGGGGTACGGTCAACCTCCTCAAGGGTTTGGGCAAGCACCTCAGGGGTACGGTCAAGCTCCTCAGGGGCATTTCATGCCTCAGCCTCGCCCTCGCCGCCATCGCTAGACGATTACGGCTCGTAGTGAATGTGAGCTGCTGGAAACACTCCAGAGCGACACTGCAGGTTTGAGACACTTATTGGAAGCTTCAAGCTAGACAATAAATGTCTGAAGAAGGAGGCAGGAAAGGAAGAATCTGGAGATGGTCTAGGAGTAGAGGAAACAGAAAAGAAAGAAAAGAATAAAAACAGTTGAAAACAAACAAATTGTACCGATATAACTAAGTGACTTAATTCTCGTGAAACTTGTGAGTCTGGACAGTTGTTCGGCAGTACTAAAAGACTTTTCTATGCACTGCCTGAAATACGCACCCTGCATAACCTTCCATCGACGCGAATATTTCTTGTAAAACACATATCAAGTATGACAGCATTCTGTACTGCAGCTTCTACTCAACTTCTATGACACCTATTTCGGTTGGAACACGACCCTTTGCCCATTCAAGGCCAAGAATCATAGGTTGAACTTTCCACTGAGTAAACCCGGACTTAACAAATTGCACTCCAAGAACCCACTTGACCAACTCAGCGGTAGGGGAAGTAGCCCATCCATGCCACACAGTGTTGTCATGATACCGAGTCCAGGTGTGTCATCAGGATCAAGGGTCTCCCAGAACGTATCCGTGTAATTGACGTGGGGTGGATTGGAAATTGGTGCCCATAGAGTCTTAAGTAGATGTCTAGCAGTATCTCCATCACCAGCCCCAAAGGCTAATTGATGCCGAGGCCGCCAAGATGTTGTAACTTGGCCTCATAGAGACCAGTGCCGAAAGAGACTAAACGAATTAATAAAATCTGTAAGTATATGCATCGAGATGAAACTAGTCATATTTTACCAAAGATGGACATTCGCACTCTAGATTCCACTAACGATGATTCATTACTAAGGAGAGAATATTGAGAATATTTGATGATCGTGGCACAAATACCCCTGCCACTAATATTTAATCCTCCACCATTGCACCCCTAAACAATCTTAGAACGCGTAGCAAATGTCAGTGATTGGCACCTCCACATGATACAAGTTGCCCTTGACCCATTTAGTAGCAAATCCGTCGAGGTCAAACACAAAGTCCGATTTCAGAGACACTCCACATCCACCAGGAGGAGTACTGACTGAACCACCAGCACCACCATTAGAAGCATGACCAGATTGCGCTGCATCCAGACTGAACTTGTTCACAAATTCAGGTGTGGCCGTAAGTCCACTGCTGAGATCAACGAGACCGCCGAGAAGCTTGAACGTGAGCTGGACAGTCAGCGACGCACTCGCGTTCAAACCAACCTCTACGCTCTCGCTAATGTTAGCGTAGGATGTGTACTGTGGCTCCCACCCAGTAGCGCTGTTCTTGCTTCCGTCGAGAGCGTCAAGATGAACATTTCCAGCAGGGATGGAAATACCGGCACCTGCGTGGACTGCGACTGCTGCAGAGGTGTCCACATCGACTCCGACAGCGAAGGCAATTCCTGGTCCGAGCGATAGGATACCAGGGACTTCCACGACTGTGAAGGTGAGAGTGTCCGGGTCGTATAGAATGGAGCGTGACCAGGCTGCTGCTACGTCGGCTGACAGTGCAACATCGGCAGAGAAACGCGTGTTCAGATCGAAGTAAAGATGTTCCATCTATTAATGTTTAGTACCTTGTCATTTGTTTTGATAGCAATTACTGACCTTGAACTTCCAAAAGTTGTATTTGGCGCGTCCTGAAAAGGAAACAGTAGAAGAAAACTCAGCCTTCTCAGCCTTGATGTTGACAAACGGCTCTTCACTGAAAAGAACTGTGTCTCTTGCAAGTCCGGTGCCGAAGTCGAGAGATAGACTGGGTTTCAGGGAGAGGCGCTTTTGTAACTTGGTGGCAGGAATCGAGTTGAAGGACATTTCGCATGTTTCTGCCAACGTTAGCTTCATTTCTACTCTTGAATAATTAGTCACTCACCAGCGATATCTCCTAACTTCTGCTCAGAGGCATAACAAGTTATGGACTTTTGGTTTGTATCCGAGGTGACGTGATCAACGAGGTAGAAGGCCTGGCCATTGGCAGCTTTACAGTTACCCATGTTACTTGTAATAAGAATAAAGGTATCAAACCAAGTCTTGACTGCGTTATTAAATACATCAGTCTTGCCAAACTTAACCTCAATAGTGTCAGCTGTGCACTCTACTGAGGTGATAGCATCAATGTAGTCGAGCACAACAGCTGGATGGTTCATGACTAGATCCATATCGATCGATCCACTAGGTCCCTTTGTTGAGGTTGTGTTCTTGTTGGCATTCAGTGCAGAGAACGTCCCGTTCGATGGCTTGTGCGATGGCTTTGGCGTGTTCACAGTCTGTTCAACAACTTCGTCGTCGCTAAGGTCGCCGTAAGACATGGCAATCTTCTTCTTGGGAATTGCATTCTTGGGGTTACTGCAGTCGACCTTGACAGGAGTCTTGGGAACAAACGTCGCAGTAGTGTTATGGTGAGCTGTAGATGATGCGTGGATCGTAGTTTGAGATGTCTTGGATCGAACTGGAGTCGACTTCGCTTTAACAGAGGCAGTCGCATAAGCGGCAGAGACGATACCAGAGGTAACAGTAGCATCGATGGAGGAAACCGTCTGAGGCGGCATCTCAACGACAATGTACTTGACTGTGCAGCCACATGACTCGTCGATCGAGGTGTGTGTCTCCTGCGAAGCAATTACGCCGGCGGAGAGTAGCCAGAGGCTAAAAAGAATGGACGAGAACGAAGTTCTCATGATGGAGATGATGCAAAAGCTAAAAGAATGACAAGTCGATGACTGAGTTGGAGTGACAAGAGCAACATCTAGCAGCGATATCTACAAGATATACTTGCTCGAAGAAGCAGTGGATACGAAATAGAGTTCATCACAACGGTGACTTGGCCACCATCGCTCAATAACGTCAGGTATAGCATTATTCGTAAATCTATATCAAGAGCATTCTATAGGGGTCCAGCTGTCAAATAACAACCTCATCCAGACCCTGAGAACTGTCAAGACGGAAAAAGCCGATCCCATATCGTCCCGTCTAAGCAGAAAAGGGTAAGGCGCACAACGGTGGTAAAGTGGTGGGAATAACACATCAGGTGAGTGGTTGCAATGCAGGGGTGGTTTTCGGACGCGGACCTTCCCAGTTGGGTAAGCGACGTTGCAGGGGAAGCTTTCCAGCTGATATAGGTATAACTGCTTGAAGACTAGACGGTATTGGCAGTGTGACAGGTAGGGCAACACCACTGGTTGATGTTTGGTATCCTGGCATAAATGCAATTTGGATAAGATGGTGCGGCAAACGGTAGGTCACCACTTATCACACGTGTGTCGCCATCTCCGTCTTGGCGTTAAGAGGGCTTATCACAAGCAAATCGGCAGTCGCAACAGTGTAATTCATGCGACATGTGCCGCATGCTCCTATTTCCATCATCGACCAATCACTTTTGCGTACTGGGTGAGAGGGATTTACATAGGTACCTGGTTTTTGTAAGCGCTGTTGAAGTGCAGATAGCTTGTAGGTTTCAACGTTCTTTCGACGTGAGGCATACCAACAACAGTCTTAGATACCTTAGGTAAGATCTATCTAAGCATGGTAACGTTACTGCCGGACCATGCAAGTCAAGGGTTTGGAGAATAATGATATCACATGCAAAAGTGTAGGACAAGGGTGATAAGTTATGACTAAGGACTATTTAAGGTCTTGAGGACTAAATCTGACACGAGACATTTCACGCAGGACACCCAAGTTACAAAAGACGTTAAATCCACATTCTGATAAGTACGATATCTAGCTAGATACAAATGAGTGTGCCGCAGTTGAGTTTATTTCAACGATTTCAAAGCTTCCTTCTACTCAGTCTCCAGACCCATAACACGCCCAACCCTAAACTCTGTGCAATCAAGTTGGCCTCGAGAGACATGAAAGAACTCTCGCTTGTTGCAATTACAGTAGTGCTTGAAGTGGATCAAGAGTCCTGGAGTGTTTTGAAGAGTCTAGTAACAGGTGAGTGCTTTTGTGGCGCTGTCCCACTTGCAGCTGTTACCATCCTTGGTACACTAGAGAAACATCAGTTTAGCATGGATACTGTTTAGAAACTTGTGAAACTGTACCTTTTTGTTGTCAAACTTGGGGCAGTTCTGAAGAACGTCCTTGTTCTTGTCATTCTTGTACTTGCATCGGTTCTCGGCCTTGGTGCATTTCTAAATTTTGGTCAGTTCACATTCCCTTGTGACAATAGAGAATGAACTTACTCCCCAGTATTCTAGGCGGGGGAATAGGTTTCCTCTAGCATCGAGCTCTTGGGCTGGGGAGTTGACGGGAGTAGCTACGACGCCCATGGCGGCAACAAAGAGAGGAAGGATAGTTGAGAACTGCATGTTGTAGAAGGTAGGATGAGAACTTGGAGGGTTTTCCTTGGACTGGGAGCTTGATGTGAATGCTTGAGTAGAAGAGATGTTTGTCTGATTTGATTCTTCAGCAAAGGCAGACGTTGGGGCTCCTTCTTATACAAATTCTTGCCTCGCAATAACGATGAACAGGTTCTCATCTCTTTTCGTAGAGCTACGCCAAGTATCACGTATAGTTCCAGTTGCTCTGTATGCAATGCAACAGATCCCGAGACCAACACAAATCCCAAAGGATCAGAGCGTGAATACGTTCAATGCACATCGTTGCTATTTTCATGTAACTGGTACAAGTCCCCCATTGGCTCAGCCGTATGGAAGAAGCTGGCTAATTGGCATACGACGACAACGCGGCTATGCGCAAGTAAGCAAGCTGTGGAGTTAATGAAAAGCAGTCATCACTTGGCATTTTCCCTTTACTAAAATGAATGAATAATGGCCAATTCTAAGAATACCTCTCTATTCATGACTAACAATAGGGCAGATAGCTAACATCATGAGCGGCCACCCGTTCATATCTCAAGTAATTATGGTTTATCCTTAAAAGCTGAGATGCAGGAATTTAACCAATAGTATAATATGAAACGCAAACATTTCCTAGCCTAAGATATAAGTCTCGTCTCTATTCCACCCCGATCCTTCTGAAAGATGAGAAAACTAAATCCAAGTGCCGACATCTATGGCAAGCGCTAAAAGTCCATGCAGCTTACTTTGTCTCTTGTCACTGTCACAGTGGGATAACACTTTCCTATTTAGAAAGTCAGCCTGATGAAGTTACTTAGTTGTCTCAAAACATATCACAATGCTACTTGTAATGTCCGGGCATTACTGTTTCTGTAAAGAGATTTTCGTGACAAGGAACAGTAGAAACGGGCCCGCCCGAGAGTAAGCTTACATGCATGAACAATTGACACGGTTAGGTGCTTTGATCCGTTGTACATTATGGCACGGACAGTGAGTGGATTTTACCCCCATGCCGACCATCCGAAATCATCCAGTTGCATTCTCTATGTTCTGTTGATCTGCTGATCTATGGGTCTGTCAGTCGTCGACGAAGCTGACATGATAATTCATTACCAAATACGGCTGACCTCAGTGAACTGAATTGGGTTCATTGCCGCATTGAGAAATGCCGTCTGAAAGCGATGATGGGCCCAGCGGAATGAAGAAAGCAGATCCGCGCAGGTGATCGCCTCGTCTGTTTAGTGATACTACCCTGAACTGACCAAAATAGTGTCTTGTAGAATATCAGTGTCTATTCAAGCAGGAAATCGTATACATTCGTAATATTTGATATTCGTCCAAGTCAACAAATTTTTCTAACGAAGGCATAGTTGAAGTTCTTAAATACAAAAGTAGGCGATTTCGTATTTCTAGGAGGAAACTAGTTGTCGGCATTGTACACAACCCTCAAGCAAAACAAATGATCATCCTGGTGTAGATCCGCACCACCATTTTTATAAGCCCTGATAATCTCCGAATTCCGTTCCTCCACATTAGAAACCATGGCTTCAATACACTCCGCCGCAGACTCCTCAAGCACATTCTCGCCAGCTTTCTTCGCATCATCCCGTATCTCATGCAGACGCTTGAGCCAGTACATCCACCGCCAAGGCGTGAATCCATTCGGGCACCGTTTCCCAAGTTCCGACTGGGTAAACATGGAGCCGCCATGGCCAACTTGGCTCGAGCATTCGTTCCATGAGACATCTGACAGCTGGATGAGGTTGTAACCCGCTTCTGTGATCCACACTGATGCGGACGGGAGGAGTTGAGCAATTTTGAGATCCCGCATATCCCGTTTTTTGTCCTCGTCATCTGCCTCCCCAGCCGTGCCAAGATCTCGTACATCTTCAAATGTAGAGCGGAAGATAAGCAGAGCAATCTGACATAATTTGTCGTTGGGAACACGCGTCGATGCCAGCTTGGCCAAGAAGGACGCAAAATTGAGGCGATGAGCACCTGAGAGTGTCGCGCAGTTGTCCATCCAAAATTGAGTCATGTCAGAGACCAAAAACGGTAGATCATTCCAAAGTGTCCCTTCTGTTGTTCGTGCGATATCAATCCCACAGGAGCCCGACACGGGCCTGGTCAAAGGTCCAAGGCCCTGAAACCTGACAACGTCTAGAACAAGCCGGTCATGTTCAGCCGTTTCGTGAGACGCGTGTCGGCTCAGTTGGTAATACACATGCCAGATAGAATGAAGGTTGCTCTCGAGAGTGTCGACGCCATCACCAGTGCTGCAATAACTGTTGCTGATATTCCAGGTTCGATTGTAACGTGCCATGCCTCGGAGTTCTTCAAATTCTCCTCGGGCGACGGCTTGGCGAACATCTTCTTCGTCGCGGGACATGCTTTCAAGTAATTGTTGTTGAGATATACCTTTTGGCGAGGGAGCAAGCAAGGCTTCGCGAAGATTGTTCATGGTGCAGTAAACGTTCGACTGAATGATTGTGAGGATGTAAGGATGTAATAATAAAAGCTTCATATATAAATTGTGTGATTTTCTGGGGTTGAAAGTTGCCGACCTATCTACTACACTGGCGCTAAAGATACCTTGTTCTATACTGATCAACCTTTCTGCCCTTCGTTCCAAGACCGATGCGCCTACAGACCTTCCCAGTCCGACGAATTTGGATGATTCTGTTGGGCCAAGTTACTTGCTGCAGATGTGATAGGCGCTACCGTATTCAATACGTAATCCCAAGCTATTACAGCCAACAGCAGATATTGAGGTTGCATTCTCAGCAATGCATTGCATCTGTGATTAAGCAAGACGTGCTGCATATGATGGTTAAATGCATAGGAAGTACTGGTTAAACACGGAATGTTTATCTGTGAGTTCCGGTCACAGGATAAACCCTAGTGCATCAGAAACCCACTTCAACCCCGCGACCTGACCCTACAGATCTACCTAGAGGGCCTCAATGTCAAGGCAACCCATACCCTGCTCCGGATCATCAATCGTGAACACGATACTCTGGAGGTCATTAGGCTGTTGAATCTGGTACAGTGATCCTTCGATGGCGTTGTAGAGGTAGTGATTTCCGCCGAGCTCGAAAAGGGAGATAGCCTCTCCCGTGTAGGATGCCATGGCAAAGAGGGGCTTGACCGTGCCTTCGAGACCATGTCCCTTAGCCACCTCGGCGACATCGCCGTATTCACCCCACTGCATGTCACCACCCATGTCCTCGTAGTTGTTTGTCCAGTCATTTGGGGGTGCTACCTTTTACGCTCGTCAGTCCCATGTTGTTGTCTCTCAAGAGTGTGCGTTGGGTGCTTACATCGGTATTGGTCACAAGTGTGCCGTCGACTTCTTTAACGTTGCCACTCATATTGGATAATGATCTAGAAGAGATGTTATGAGATGTATTGTAGTCCGGGACTTGTTTGGTATTTGAGAGAAAAAGAAAGACGGCACAGCTGGATATCCGAGTGAGATTGATATATGCCGCAGCGAGCCACCGATGTCATCGAACGTCTAGAGCTGAAAGACTGTGGAGGTTAGTCAGGTACAAACATAGTACGTACTGATAAGATATAGGGTATATTAAAGGATGTGGCCTCTGAGAGCGAATGAAGTTATCTGATTGATCTGATATGAAATAATCTTCGATAAATATTGCACCACAACTTTCACTATTCACTATATGAACTGCGGGTACCTTAGAGCGCCGGGCACGGAATCAGTGCTTGTGGATGTAATTACTCCTGAATTATGATACGACAATCCTTACATACAAGTTGAATGTGAGCTTCAACAAATTTGTCACACAATGTTAGCCAGGTTATGCATTGAGATGACTAGTTTATTATCCGATAGCACCTACCAACACTACACCAACAAGGCCTGATATCCCAAGCTACCAAGGCATGTAGACAGATCGAGACAAAGTTCACCTGCATCTTGCTTCTTCCATGTCGCCTCTATAATACCAAATACTGCCTTCATAGTACCAAAAGCGTTAAAACTCCCTACCAAGTCCATTATTTCACGAATTGCTGACCGTTGTGCTTTACTGGCGAAGATTCCAGCTATACATAGCGGCCAGGCAAGCCACCGCATCCATGGAGACGAAGTGATACCACCAAAGGACTGGATTAGCTGCTTAACGCTTATCTCGAGCTCGGGTGTTTCTGTGCTGCTATTCCGTGTAACAGAAAGGAGATAAATGCGAGCCGCATAAATCCAAGTTCGTGTGAGCGGCAATCTGTTGTCTGGCGCAGCTTTAGAAAAACTAAAGGGAGATCCGGACTGATTAAGGAGCAACTCTAACGGCGGAATATGTTTAGAGTCGTTCTCCGTGTTTCCATGTTGATCCAGTGTATCAAGACCATTGTTAAGAATTCTCTCAAGTGAAGTCGCTCGATAAATGAGCTCCTCGTTTGATAGCTTGCCACGTGCAATCTGGTCTTTTTTCCACCTCGAGAGACTTGAAATGTCGCTGATGACCAATAGAACCCAAGTGTGACACCCAGTAATCTCCTCTAAGGCCATATGAGACTTCTGCCGCGAGCTGCTTTGTCGGAGCTCGCAATGATACTCGAGTAGCTTTGCAGGCTGGTCAAGCACCGTACTGGAAATAATATCGGCAAACAGTAAAATACTGGAGAAGAAGCTGAAAGTCCCCTGATCGGTATTTAGAGCATTAGCCGCACCCGGCCAAGAATGGCGAGATAGGTTACCGATCACAGTGGACAGTTGCCGAGTCGATCCATCCCTGCCATGATGCTCAAGGATCTGCTCAAACAGGTTAGTCGCCGCATCTAAATGCGTCTGCCAGTTTCCCGATGGCGCAATTATAAGTTCAAAACTAAGCTGCTGCATCATATTCGCCAGCAAGTGCACACTGTCGGAAAGACAGTTATCGATACCACGTTGGTGAAGATGTTGTAAATCGTGCTGCATACGTCCAAGGGCGACGCTGGCTTGCGCATGGAAGTCTTCTAATGTCTTTGAAACACAAGCTGACTGTCCTGGGCCGACATGAGCAGGAATAAGCCACATGACGAGCGAAGAGATGCTGGTGATGGAGCTCATGAAGCCGACATTGTTCATTGCCAGTGATAGTAACCAGAGGCGCCCGCCTTGAGTAACGTATGGGCGGTAAAAGGGAAAAAGAATGGGGAAAACGTAGTCCATATACACCGAAACGTATGATATCCCATGCTCGGTTGGCGTTATAGTTGGTGGAGTAACTAGTTCGGATGACACCTCCTGGGTAAGAGTGTCCTCGGAAGTATCGGGACTTGGCCCAAATGTATCAAGATCTAGACTTGTATCAATCTCATTGGCGATGGTCCTCATCTGAGTGATTCCACGCCGCCGTTTCGCGCTTCTCTTGACTTGGGCCTTTAGTCGTGCGAGGGCTTCAAGACGTCGCTTCTCAGTCTGTAACCACTGGGGCTTCTGGTGGGAATAGTGGCAATCGATCTCCAAAGCTGCGCATCCGCCACAAATTGGCAGCGACTCGTCGCATTTCTTGTGACGCAGGCGACACGTCCAGCAGGTTGAGGTCTTCATCGTACCAATCTTATGCCAATCGGATCAAATGTCGGTCATACGGCTTGATGAGAAGGTTGTTGTTTGTGGGAAATGATGGAAAGCTTATTGAAACGTACTAAACTCCCACTTGATTAAAACCCGCTCGGGAAACCCCGCGCGGAAACATTTCCCAGCGGAAAACGATGAGCTGGCGCGCTATGAAGGCGGAGCTAGCTTAGCCTAGTCCATCTCCACGCCTCCGAGAGCTTAGACGCTGTCCAGGGACAATGAAGAAGAATTGGAGTGATAATTATGAGAATGCGACTGGTACGTCTCGGGTATCTCAACTATAAAATAATCTCTCATCCTCTCACATATCATCGGTATACAACCTTCTTTCTAGACCCTCTCATAAACATACTCATCTCCCTTCAACAAATATCCCAACATGAAGGTAGCAATCCTTGGTGCTACTGGCCAAAACGGCACATCCATCGTCAATGGCCTACTCGCATCTACCGAATCACGATTTGTGAGTTTCCATCAGATCTTGTCAAGTATCCTGACCCTAACGCCGAGAACAGGACATCACCGCTCTTGTCAGACCCTCATCACTCAAGAAGCCAGATGTCATCGAACTGCAGGGCAAGGGCGTAAGCATCATGTCATTCGACATTAAGGACCCCGAGGACGATCTCGCAGCTCAGCTCAAAGGCATCCATGTACTGCTTGTTTGTTGTGTGCTCGATGAAACTATCCTGGTCAATGCGGCCAAGAAGGCAGGAGTAGAACGATATATTCCATGCTTCTATGCTACGGTGATGCCTCGAGGTGTTCAGTCTCTACGGGACAATGTAAGTAGCGAACAATGTTTCACTCCGATAGCACAGGACTAACATATTTGTCTACGTTTGTAGAAAGAGAACATCTTGGACCATATCAAGAGACTGCATCTTCCTTATACCGTCATCGACGTCGGTTGGTGGTACCAAATCAGTCTTCCCCGTCTGCCTTCCGGTCGCATTGATCGCAATCTTGTTCTCTACAACAGTGCGATTGGAGGAAGCGGTGATGTACCCTCTGTCAGGACCGATTCCCGCGACGTTGGAGTCTATGTTGCCCGTATTATCGCCGACCCCAGGACCTTGAACCAGAAAGTCTTGGCCTACACCGCCATCCACACTCAGCACGAGTTGTATGATGCAGTTGAGAAAATCAGCGGCGAAAAGATCGAAAGAAAATATGTATGTTTACATATTATTGCCACAGTCTCTCCGATAAGTTTGAAGCTAACTAGTCACTTCCCAGCGCACCGCTGATGACATTGATGATGGTATTGCTAGAACTAAGGACAATCCTAGCGCTATATTGGATTACTCCATGTTTGCCTACCAGAAGTCATTTGACATCATGGGAGAGAACACCCCCGAATACGCTCGCTACCTGGGTTATCTGATTAGCAAAGATCTGTACCCTGAAATTGAGGGAATCTCTTTTGAAGATTTCTTCAAGGAGACATTGGAGACTGGCTTGTCGCCTATGTATGAGACATTGGCCAATTTGCCACCGGGTTTTAGCGAGTTCATTTACCAGGCTGAGGCCACAGTCGAATGAGACATTCGGAACAATTGAAGGACGATGGTAGCAAAATTGAAAGGCCAACGCCAGCTTACAGACCATACATTAGGTCTTTCGTTCTCACTTGCTATAGTCATGGAAGATAGAAATGACGATCAATTACTTTTCCTTTTGAGCAATCTAAACCCACTGTCTATCTTGTTTGTTTACCCAAGTGTCGGGCGAACTCAGCTCTACCTCACTCTCACTCTTGAATTGAGTTGAGAGGTTGACCTCCCATTTTATCTCCCTTCTAATACCAGGTGCACCCTGGTGCAAGAACCTAGAGTTCCGCCCAGACATTCTTCGACCTGCAGCTTCTGGACGACGAATAGTCGTAGGCGATAAAGCTTCACGTTCCGAAAATCGTCCAGGGTGGTGACCTTGGTTTGCAGATCCGGAACTTGGTGTTGACTTGTGGCCATAGGCACGTAATACTGTGGGTTGACTGGCGAGACCAAGGCGATGTCCTGCAAGTTTAAACAAGGGCCGTAACGTTGCCAAGCTGGTAGCCGTTATTGCCAACCCTTGTTCAATTATTGACCATATTGCAACATCCACAGTGTGCCCTAGCAAGAGTTAGTATACGATCAATAGACATTACTCTATATCAGACTTACAGAGCCAGTCGACTTCCCTGTACCCAGCAAGGTAAGGAAATCGAGCTATGACGGCGGCACTCGCACTACAAGCGGCATTAGTACAGTGACACAGTAGATAAATAGATGTGGTAGACATCTGTGGTTTTGACTTACACGCAACCCATAGCAAGTAGAGGTATTAGAGCGTATTTGGTCCTCTTTTTCAACTGTAGTTTCCAAATGATGAGTCCTGGGAGGAGCGCAAAGATGAAATCAGAAATAACGGCAGTGATGCTGTACATGATTGTCAGGTAGATGGTGACATTGAGGTTAATACATGTGCCTTTCTGATCCTTCATCCAAGCGTATGATATCGGGCGGCATTGGAATATGGAGATGAAGAAGAAGAGCAGGCCAGAGACTGTAGAGCAGAACATTGTTATGTAGATGATCCATTTGTGTAGCTTGCTGGTTGCCACGTTGAGTAAGAAGAAGCCAATGGATAGTTTACACATCATCATGGTGAGACTGTAGCCGATATAGCCAAGCCACCAGCACTGTGCAATTCAAATGTTAGAATAGATACCCCTAGATTTGAAGTTAATGCGTCTTACCATCATGGCTTTGTGGATCTGCTCCAGGCCGAGATCTTCCATATGTCGGCCAGTCCCTTGTGTGATGCCGTAAATAGTGAAAGTGGCATACATGGTGTAGGATGCCTGAGAACATTTCAGTAAGATTAGGTAATAATTGGCCCTGCTAAGTACATGCAGGCAGGGTAAAAATGAGTGATCATACCATAGCAACAGCCATTAACCAGTCATCGCCTCGGAACGCCTTGATCATGAAAATTCGAACGTAGAATCTCAATGCACAGGAAATAAGGGATACAGCAAAGAAGGAAACCATAACCGCCATGAGTTCTGGCCCTCTTGTCTCAGCTGGTGAATCCATGATGAGCGACGCTGGTCAGAATCTGCTAGAAACATCAAAAAGCAAAGACTGTCGGGATCAACACGGTCCCCTGTTAGCACCATGTGGACTGCGGTTCTTTATATCATAAGTGAAACGTTATTATTTGGGGACTGTTCTCGATCTAAAGTTCTGTGATAGTGGTTGCATCATGCAGGCAATACCTGCTGCACCTGCAGTGATAGCATCATATAACAAACCACATTAACCCCGCAAACGCTACCGGAATAAGAGAAAACTACAGACGATGCAAGTTTTCTGTGGATGGTTTAGGAATGTCGATAAAGACGTCTTTTGAAAATTGAGATAGTTGGGTTTCTTTAGTGTGAGTGCCTGCGTTAGGACTTGCCGGATTGGGGATGCTTCCGATGTATTCGGTGAGGTCGAGGTTTCATCTGATGTATCCAAGCGCTGAAACGGGCAGGTCCTTATAGAATACACGTCCACGTGGTTTAATCCATTGCTACTTTAACTATTTAACTCAACAATTACTAAGACGCCACTGCCTGCATGTCTGAGTCCAAGGTTGCCTCTTTGAATATTCCGTTTCGGTGCGGAGAGACATTAAATCTTGGTGTGAACTGTCGAAACTCTTGTAAAACTAGTAAGATACTACACAAACAAGTCAATCCTGGTCTTGTGTCTCCAATTGGAGGCAAATACGCACTGTAAGCCAAGTTAAAACATCCAGTTTAGGTTTCATTAGGTGCACTCTTGTAAACCTAGGACTAATCAGTTCCATCCAGTTCCCTTATCGTCACCGCTCCAGTCTGAGAGATGTAAAGACCTTTCGTCTACTATCTATCTCAACTCCACACTCGAAACATGTGCCGAATGCCACTCCGCCATTGAAGCGACGCTACTAACGGGTTGACCCGTCTTGGAGTGATAAGCGGAATCAGGAAAATCTGACACTGTAGACTAGCAACCGAGTGGTATACCTTTGGAGCAAGGTCGAATACGAGGCCAGGATGAGTCACAAACAGATGGCCTGTAACATGGGAGAAACGATATCGACGGGTACAAACACCTAAGAAAAGTATTTTTTGTTGGAAAACGAGCAAGAGTTGCGCCATGTACAAAGAAGCCGACCGGTTACCTGGAGTGTAAACATGAATAAAGACTCGCTAACAAATGAAGCCCCAGAGAAAAGACTAAACTTCACGAACCTGTAAGATCTACCGAGGTATAAAGATAAAGCCGATAATGTGTTATGTCCCGATCGTAGATCAAATCTAGATTATAGCTAGTTAGAAATAAATAACACCGAGGCCCAGTGAGGTCAATGCACGATTAATCCCTGTAATGGCTGGACATCCTCTATTAAGTTAGCCTTGCAGTGCACCCAGTCAGCGCAGGCGAAGCATTGATGTTCCCCTCTTTGTTGTTTATTTGTACTGAGTAGTCACTTCGACTTATCATCTGGGATGACCTACTCCCTAAATTGGAGCTCGCGATGTTTAAGCAATTAGGTTTGCAACTTTAAATACATTATACTCAGCGGCTGCAGGTAATAACAAATCTCACAACTCACTTAGATACATTCCGTTGATGGAAGGCATGCAACTAGAAATTACTACTAAGGTGCAGGGTAGTGACTTTCACAAATCGTCAAGGATGTGTGAATCAAAATGTATTTATAAGAATTAATTAATATACATAACTATCACATAATGATCCTAGAAAAGCAAAGCTATAGCGAAAATAACACCTTGCGCTTAGTTGCACCGTCCAAATCCGCGTTGGCTAAGAGTCCCGTTAGTATGGGTAGTTGTAGAAGAGAATGAAGGAATGAACTTACCATCCAGATCCACAATGGGATGATGTACCACACCAGCCGGCAGCGCTACAGCATTGCCCATCAAAAGGACCACCGGCACAAGTGAGACCAGCCTTGCTGCCACAAGACCCATCTGTAGTAGGAATATCCTTGGTCAAACAGGCACTGGAAGCACCCTTCTGACAGCCCTGACCGCAATGAGATCCTGTGCTTCCACAGTAACCATTCGCAGAACAACAGTTTCCAAGACCAGAGCCAGCACAGGTTCTACCGTTCCTGGAACCACACTCGGAGTCGGCAGAGATACCAGGGCAGAGGCCGTAAGCAAGTTGACATCCCGTGCGACAGAAGTCATCTCCCTTTCCACAGTATCCGTGCTGAGAGCAGCAGTCACCATACTCGCTACCCTTGCAAGTCTTTCCGTTCTTACCGCAGCTTCCGTCGGTAGAAATGTTGTCAGAGCCGGCATTGCATGTACCGAATTGGGCTTGGCAGCCTGCTTCACAGTGGTTCGTCTTACCGCAGTAGCCCTGAGCAGAACAGCAATCACCGTAAGTGCTTCCCTTGCAAGTCTTGCCATTCTTACCACAGTAGCCATCAGTGGAGATGTTGCTCGCTTCGCTGTTGCAAGTGCCAAACTTGGATTGGCAGCCAGCATCACAGTGAGAAGTCTTGCCACACCAGTCTCCAATAGAACAGCAGTCACCGAAGGTGCTGCCCTTGCAAGTCTTTCCATTGAAACCTCCACAACGACCATCGGTAGAAACCTTGCCGGAATCAGCATTGCAGGTGCCGAAATCAGACTGACAGCCTGCTTCACAATGGTTTGTCTTGCCACAGTAGCCTTGTTCAGAGCAGCAATCTCCATAAGTGCTTCCCTTGCAGGTCTTGCCATTCTTGCCGCAATGCCCATCAGTAGAAATATTGGTCTCAGCGTCACAGTTTCCGAACTTGGACTGGCAACCAGCAGAACAGAAGCCATCGCCCTTACCACAGTAGCCATCGGCAGAACAGCAGTCTCCCCATGAGCTACCCTTGCAGATTTTGCCATTCTTTCCACAAGAGCCGTCGGTTGAGACATTTCCAGCATCGGTCAGCGTGCAGTTGCCAAAGCCATTCTGGCATCCAGCACCACAGAAGTCTTCACTTTCACCACACCATCCAGTGCTAGAGCAGCAATCGCCGAAGCCAGACCCAGGACAGATTTTGCCGTTGGCGCCGCACTGGCCGTTGGCAGTGATGTTTGAAGGAGGACCGCATGTGCCAAAGTCGGGGAGGCAGTCGTTACCGCAGTGGGCGGTAGAATTACCGCACCACCCTTGCAGCGAGCAGCAACCTCCAAAGGTGCTTCCACCACAGACAAACTTGTTGTCACCGCCACAAGAACCGTCTGGGGAGACACTTCCAGGACCGAGAGGCTTTTCAGGAGCTGGTGCGGCAGCATTGCAGTTGCCAGCGATAGATTGACTATTATACTGTAAGCATAAGGGAGTACAACAAATATATCAGTCACTTACCATCCGTCACCACAGAACTTGCTCGAGCGACCGCATTGTCCATCTTTAGAGCAACAAGCACCCCAAACAGGACTGCAGACGAAGCCAGTGCTTCCACCACAAGTTCCATCGGGGGTCACCTCGCCGGTCTGCCATGGCGAGAGAGTGACAGTTGCAGATTGGGCCGCGGCAAGGGCAGGCAAAAGCCAGAGAAGTCCAAAGGCCTTCATTGTCAACAAATAGAGTAGAAGAGCGGACAATGTGTAAAATGAGTGTCGATGCTGATAGGGTAGTGATATGGAGAACCTGTTGCATGTGTTTTATATATCGTCTACGCACTTTAGCAAGAACCCGAACAATCCATTATCTGCCGCTTCATCCGTGCTTTTCGAAGGATTATCCTCATCTGATCAAGTCGTCTTGGCATATGAGTTGTGACCCACAGAGTCGGCGAACTTTTCTATCATCCCGGATCTCGTATGGCTGATATCGACATTTCCCCTGTTAATAATCCATTTGAGACCTTTTTACCAAGTTCATCTCAGGAGACACTAAGAAGTTAATTTGCGCTGTGACATCCATCCCTCCGCCTGGTCCCATAATAAACTCCACTAGGATCGAGATCAGGAACGCCTCCATCGTTGGGTTAGTTATGTAACGTTGCAAGCGTATATGCTTTAAGGTTATTTGGGGAGATCACCGGGTAGCAAACCGAATTTAATGGGCAATATGTTGAGATATCAAATATCTTCAGGTAGACAGAGCCCTACGTGAGTAGTCAAAGTGTGAATCGTCCTTTGAGAGATTTACAACATGATCAGCACAAAGACGATTATTCTTATTGCACAGCCTGGCTCAGTTCGATCAGGACCAAGACATACCAAGACTCTTCCGCGTATTGCAAGATTGAAACCCTTGACAGAAGAATCCTTCGTTGAAAAAACTTCGTTCCTTGCATGTTGACCCCTGCATAACCGCCACATGCAACGGGCAATTAGCGACGGCCCGCTTCATTCCACAGCCTTGCTAGACTGCTAGACCCAGTGTTCCGGTCGTAGCAAGCGGGACGGCTTGCGCTAAAGACGAAAACAACATGGATGCAGATCCTAAGCTTGACTTTAGTCGGCTGGTGCCCGGACGTTTCTTTTTAATACCTCCCGATGCCCAGCCGGGCTCGGCAATGTTGGGGGCGACGGGCATCTTGGGTATTAGTCAATGACTGGTAAACCTCATGGGCTGACTTTCTAGTGCCTTGGCTTTGTCCATTATCCTGCTCAGGTACCGCCGACTCCGTTGGGATTCCTGTACCATGTAAGTCCGCTGCCGAGGCTGTGCCATTGTCAAGCTTGCCATTTCCAGGAGAAGATGCGGGACAAGACATAGTAAACGAAATTATCCATCATGTAAGCACGGAATTCGATAACCGTTCATCTGCATCCCATGTGCACTAGAGATAAATCCTTCGGACGCATGGGCAAGTAGATACTATACTATACTAGAGACTAATACTTATAGTCTGTGTCTTGCCCAGATCTTTGACCATCAACACTATCAACAGTCACTCAATCAGCATTGTTTACTATTGAGTAGTTGGCAGAATGATGTTGAGACTCTCGAGCATCGCCTTTATGGCGTTTGCTTTATGCTTATTATGTGTTGTCGACTTTGGCAATGCTGATGCGACCAACCACCCTCACAGCAGCCATGTCCGTATGCATCGCCGCTCCAACGTTATCAGTAAGACTCCCCCTGGATACCAACTCTTCTATGTAAGCCATAAGGAGAGACTTGTATTGACTTCTACCAACAGCCAAGGCACCCGCATGGGCCAAGAAGATCACACCAGGTGCAGCCCACCAGAACCCTGCCAAGGCTCCCCCAAACCCAACTGAAGATCTTGAACTGTCCATTGACAAGTCTACCAACCTTGATCAGTACTACGAGAACTCCAAGAATGCTTCCGAGTCCTCTGCTGGCGTCACTCCTAACAAGTCTCATCACTCCCGTCGCTCTTTGGAGAAGCGTGGCAGCGGTGCTTTGTACTGTAAAGACGGTCCTTGTGCTGACGACAGGTAAGTCATGCTGAGATGAGACACTACACAACCTAACAACTATCAGCTGTTGTGGCCCTGAAGGTATTTGTGGTTACGGACCCGATTTCTGTGGTGATGGATGTTCTTCCAACTGTGATGCTGTCGCCATGTGTGGTGAGTACAGTGAAGATGGTGACATGCCCTGCGGTATGAACCTGTGCTGCTCTTCCTCCGGTTGGTGCGGTGTAAGTATTGAATAACTTCTGATGCTACCTAAGATAAGCTAATCCGTTTTCTCAGACCACTGAAGTCTTCTGTGACAACGCCGATCCTGTTCACAAGACTCTGCCTTGTCAAGCCGGCTACGGATCCTGCAACATTGCTTCCTCTCCTTCATGTGCAAAGGGCGGTGGCAGCACAAACGGAAGAACCATCGGTTACTACCAATCATGGAACGTCCGCACACGCAAATGTGATACCAAGACCCCTAAGCAACTTGACACGACTGGATTCACCCATCTCTTCTACTCATTCGCTTTCATCGACCCAACCTCCTTCAAAATCACCCCCGCCCACGACGATGATGTCAAGCAGATGCGTGAGTTCACCGACTTATCCAAGGGTGGTAAGCTCCAAACATGGATCGCCATTGGTGGTTTTGATATGAGCGATGAGGATAAGGCAACGCACACAACTTGGAGCGACATGGTTTCTACCAAGGCCAACCGAGCTGCTTTTATCGAGTCTGTTCGTGACTATATGGATGAGTATGGCTTCCAGGGTGTTGATCTCGACTGGGAGTACCCTGGTGAGCCCAAGCGCGGTGGTAGAAAGCTTGCTGATACTCGAAACTTCTCCATGTTGCTCCGCGAGATGCGTGCTGCTTACGGTGACAAGTACGGTATTAGCTTGACTTTAGCACCTGACTATTGGTATCTTCGCTGGTTCGATGCTAAGGCTATGGAGCCTTATGTGGATTTCTTCGGATTTATGGCCTACGGTAAGTTAACATTATCCTCATTTTTCTGTTGGCACTAACACGATATAGATCTCCACGGTTTCTGGGATGAGGATGTTCGAACGCTTGGAAAGATCATCCGCGGCCAGGCCGATATCCGTGAGATTGGCAACAACACTATTCCTCTCTGGTTTGACGGCCTTGACCCCAAGAAGATCAACTTTGGTCTTGCTATGTATGGCCGTGGCTACACAGTCGCTGACAAGAGCTGTAACGGACTCGGATGCTCCTTCGTTGGCCCCAGCGAGAAGGGCGAGTGCACTGATTCCGACGGTGTCATGTCTCTTGGCGAGATTAAGAACCTCATCAAGAACAAGGGTGTCAAGTCAATTTACCTCGAGGAGGCCATGATGAAGCAAATTTCTTGGGATGACCAATGGATCGGATACGATGGTAAGTAAAAGTCTTCTCGTATTCTCGTTCGTTGCTAATATTCATACAGACGAGGAAACCTTTGCTGCGAAGAAGGCTTGGGCAGATGGCTACTGTTTCGGAGGTACCATGGTCTGGAGTATTGACTTCCAGGCCGGTTCGTAAGTTGCTCACCAGACACAACCAACCTTCAAACACTAACGGATCATCTTACAGTGGCGGCGGTCTCAGCGGTGGCAATGGCAATGCCAACACCGGAAACGACGGTTCGGATTTCCCTGACATCGGTGGCAGTGGTCTAACACATAAGCAAGTGATCGATAAGCTCATGGATGAGAAGATGCCCGACTGTTTCAGCGACAAGGCATACAAGGATATCGAGGACAAGGGCAAATTTTGGTACGACTCGGGTGCTGAACAATGGACCGACAAGTATATCAGCGCCCAGAAGGATCACTCCCAGTGGGCACAGAACTTGTACCGGGATATCTTCAAGAACGATGTTACTGCGGCCGACTTTGCTTGCTTCCAGCCTGGAGAAGAATGCAACTTTGGAAAATCATGCGGTAAGATTCACTCATGAAGAGATTGTCGGGATTTTTACTGATCTACTGTGTAGCCGATTTCAACAAGAAGGGTAAAGGTGGCCTTTACTACATGTTCTTATCGCTACAGAATTTCTTCAACTGGTATTCGCAGTTCATTCAAGAATTTGATCAGAGCATGAGCTATTCAGCCGGTAACGTCAGTGTCATTCGAAAGGGTCTCAGCATTGGCGAGAGCAACCCCAGTGCCTCAATCGACATTCTGAGCATCCTTGCTGCCGCTTTCACCATCGCCAGTGGCCCTGCTGCGCCTATTGCCCCTCTTGGAGGCGCTTTCGCTGGTCTTGGTGGCCTCATGTCCATGTACAGTGCGACGACAGGCGACGACGTCACAGTTGGCAATGATGCCATTGATGCCGAGGGCTCAGCTTCTGCTGCTATTAGCAACATGCGAAAGGCTGGTATCGACTCGGCAAAGAAGCTCATTGCTGCTGTATTCGGCAAGCAAGGTCACCCACAGAGCGACATCCCCGAGGCCATGCTTGTTGGAGACTCCAAGTACAAGAACCCTGTCGTACGGGTGTTTGGCTGGGGAGGTTGGGTACGTGACAGTGCTCTTGGTGGTCTTGAGGAGCTTGTCACTGGCATGCGCAGCAACATGGACAAGGCATTGCTGTGGCAAATGGCCAGGGCCTGGAGAGGTCTCTATGTTGTTGTCCGAGATGATTTGCCCAAGCCCAAGTGCATCAACCCCAACAACGCCTGGGATGACGAGAAGGGACGTTGCCTTGATATCCTCGCCTGGTACCCCAAGACAGATAGTAAGACCTTCGGTGGCAACAAGGACATCGAATTCGCCTGGAACTCATGGGGCATGGACAAGCTGGGTACTCTGCGCAATGCTGTTGCTTGCTGGGAGAACAACGGCGGCAAGATTGGCTCGCCCAAGACGAGCATTGGCTCTCTTACCAGCTCAAGCCCCTACGACTCACCTTGCTTCTTCGCCATGCCTGTTCTGAAGGGTAACTACAGCGACATCAGTAAAGGCTCTCTGTGGCTCGCTGGAGACTTTGCAGGCCAGGAAGGACAAGCTGGAAAGCTTTGGCCCAAGACTCGATGTGAGGCATATAATCGGGATATGCATTACATCAAGAGATACACGAAGGATTGCTCTGATCTCGACGTAGAGGGGGATCTTGCTTAGGATGTAACTTGAAAGTTTAATATGTATACCAATTCTCTTTAATCCAAGTTTAATAATAAAGATACCTAAATACTCAATGCAATAAAAGTTGCGAGGGCTAACGTGCCCAGACCCATAATGCCCAGTGGTCGCCCTATTACCGGTGCTGCGCTCGTTTCTTGTGCTGAGTATATCACCACTTGCGACATGTTCATACCCGTATCTTTGAGCCGGCGATTAAAGTAGCCACTGAAATCTTCAGATCCAGAGGCTTTGTAGCGATCCATATATTCATCTGGTAGTTCGCACCAAAGAACGCAATTGAGCCAGAGGTTGACAGAATTCGGAGAGCAAATCTCGGACATTCCTCCGTATGAGTCGTTGGTCATGGGAATCCAGACTGTTGGTACATCATCTCCAAGAGATGGGCGTCGACTTGGTAGTTGATGTGTATCGCATTTTCTGGTCGCAATATCGCTGAGGGTGAGAAGGGAGGTATTCGATGACATGTTGATTGTTTAGGTATCTGGCCGATTAACGTAATTGATATGCAGGGCAGTCAATGTGAAGAACAGGTCAAGTGGTTGCACAACAGGCAAAAAGATATATATGATTGGATACTAGAACTTGATTGAGAACCAGTAGATACCTGTCAATCAGAACTGAAATAACCTTATTTTCTACTTTATATTATCTGCAGTGAGGCACATGGCCCTGAATAGGAAGAGCCCGAATGACATCACGAGAAGGTAGGAAACCAAGGTAATAGCTCTTGGCGCTGGCTATGCCTCTCTGAGATCGACATAAAACACCACTAATCATAAAATGTGATAACTAAAAATGGTCAGCTGGAAGCATGGGTCTGGGCATGGGGACAAAGGGTGGTAGCGATCGACACTGAATTGAGTGATACCAAGGATGAAAACCGGCGTCAATAGAAGGATTCAATACCTTGCAACAAGACTCTCAACCTTTTCTGCGGGGAATAATGTAATATACGACACACGAAGAATAGCCATTCTATGATGCAATTAAACCAGAAGAACGATTCCTATCGTTGTCACAACTGTCACAAGCATCTTGACCGATTCTTTTGGACTAACGTGAAGATAACTTGGTACTTAACAATATTGTCATGGTGAAAATGTTAGAAATGGAGCTGCAGATGCCATAACTTTCAGCGGCTATGGCAACGGCAAGGGCCTTGAAAAATGCAGTCATGGTGTAAAATTGTCTTGGCGGAAGGCTTAGCAGTCGCGTGTGTATAGTTGAACGCATAGCCATAACTACATCAACAGCGGTGGCTTCATCACTTGACTCAGGCTAGTCATAGACGTCCACAACCTTTGTAATGGATTGCCCTCACTCTATATTTGACCTATAGGGTCGAAACCACATTTTGTCGAGAAAGTTGCGAAGGAGAAGAGAAATTGTGTGTTTGAGTCCCCATTTCTTTTTGTCGCCTTTCAGCAGGTAAATTGGAACTGTTTTGTTGAAGAAACTGAAAGCTGCGAAGTCTTTTAGTACTGGCAGATCAGCTATGTGCAATGGGTGTTGGAAAATAGCTATATAGATTTCATATCTGTGCTATGATTCAGCTAGGCCTCGAAGGCGATGCAAAATCTCGTACGCTTCCAGCTGCCTTCCGGCCTTAATTTCTGTGTACGAACCATCGTTGCATTCATATGGGCAATGTATGGGGGATTTGTTCTCTTGAAGATGAAGATGTGAGCTGGCAATGTTTCTGGCATCTCCGCAACATGGTGGAATTGTCGTGTGTGTTTGAGCGTTACTGTGCTAGGGCGGGAATGTAAAGTGACAGGCATCTTTGTGAAAAATAGATGATACAAACCCACATTGAAGTCTCGGTGTGACTAAATCTTCAATTTTTTACGGTATGAGTCAGTAAACAACACTTGCCTTATCACCTTGTTGACTTATGAAGATTTAACCTTGTCAGTATTATCATTCATATAGCTCAGGGCAAACGGCACGGTAGACGGGCAAAATAACAAATTTGATTCAAAGGATAAGTAACATAATATGTCAAGGCATGAGCTAGGTTGTACTTGTTACAAGTACAAGTAGCAATTTGACCAGCTATCATACCTCGTCGTCGTTGGGAGGGTCTATTGCAAGCTTGTGGCGTATCTATATCACATCTTCGCAGCAGTGAAGAGGCTGAGATACCAAGATACCACCACGTCAAACCTCAGGCCACTCTTCGTCCTTGATATACTCCTCCATAGTGTATACAGGAACATGTACACCGAGCTATCATAGTTGTCAGAAGAAGCCAACAGTCAATATAGAGAGTACCTACCTTGTCCGGGTAAACAACGCTTGGATCGCGCCCATCATATCCAAACTCTCCAATGTACTCGAACATATCCGCTAGTTCCTCGCCGATGCAGCCAGGAACAGCAGATTCAAGGACTTTACGGTCAATGCGCTGATAGCGGCATGTCACTCCGTAAGTCTTTCCCCACAGAGCTGCAAACTCGTTCCAGCTGATCAAGCTGCCGAAGCCGAGAAGAGTCTTGCCTGGTTCAGCCTGGACGAGAGCCTTGGTGAATTTGCCTTACACTCGGTGTTAGCGGTTAAAACTATGACATGGAGCAATGAAAGTAGTACATACCTGTGTCCTGTCGCGCATGGACTAGTGGGACCAGCGCGTCACCGTCCATGGGAAGACCCATTTGGAAAGTACCGTCAGGTTGCTACTTATACGTTAACTTCACTCTTTCTTTGAAGTAGACAACTATGAGAGCCCTGTGAAGGTCAAACTCACCTTGCTTGGCCGGGCAAAAGTTAGACCCTGCTTCCAGTTTGTCACATACAGACCAACTTGCAGATACGAGGTCTTCTTGTCAAGTGCTGGATAGGTTGACTTGAGGTACTCTACACCCTCCCACTTGGCGTCGAAGTGAAGATTGTGAGTATACTTGCCGTTACTCCATTTCTTAGTATGCGATAGAGTTGAAAAGACCAGCCGATCCAAGGTCTCAATTGTATCATTTGCCGCTTCTGCAATATTGCGACCCTGTTGCTTCTCAGCCTCGTAGGCGACCTCAGTTTCGGTACGTGAAGTTGACTCTGCCAGGGCTTTTGTTTTCGGGTCATACGCGACTCCCCAGAAATCGGTGACTCCAAAAATCACGTTTGATCCAGCAAAGGCTGACTTCAACGTGGCAACGTCGTTGATATCAGCTTTGACAAGTTCAACGCCCTTGTCTGCCCAAGCTTGGCTTGATGGCTTGCTTGGGTCGCGAGTGATGCCCCGGACATGCCATCCCTCCTCTTTGAGGAAGACATCAGCGACAGAGGAACCCTGTTACAAGTTAGGACACGGAACACTGGAAGGAGTGCTAGGGTGGAATGTTTACTTACTTGGGTGCCTGTCACGCCAACAATTGTAATGATCTTCTTTGTCATTTTGATCAATGTTTAAGTTTGAAGTTGGTGTATAAAGCTTTGAGTGTAACGAATTTGTATTTTAACACTATAACTTAACGAATGAGAGAACATTATATAGCATATTGACAATCATCCAAAACGACAGTGGCATTATTAATTCAACTTCTCTCTACCTATCCAACGCCGGTGCAACATGATACTACTCGTCCGCAGCGGACTCCGGGTCGGACGAAGATATCGCATCGACAGCCAGAGGAGTATTTCGTAACAACTAAAGATTACTATTCAACCCACATTTACATAACACAATACCGTCCAGTCAAGATTGGTCAGTGTTAATGATTATCTTGCGATTAAGTAATGCCTCCGTGCATTGAATAACACTAAGTTGACGCTACCACGGTCGGGCTGATAGTTGCTCCAGTGCCGGGCTCCGCTGTTCCCTATACGCGTATTACTGTCAAAGTGTCAACATGGAATATCCCATCCTGAAATGTTGAGTATCCTAAGAAGTCTGCGCTGTCTCAAATTGTATTATGTTATCACTAATCAAATACCATCATGCTCATTGTTGGTTTCTAACTTTGCTTCGTTCTTGTGAAACTCACTGAAGACATGTTTACTGAACATGGTTCTACGTTTACTCAATGATCAATCACTAGCGTGGTTGGGGATACTTTCACTCAACAATGTAGCTTGTTGTATACATCTTGGGACAGATTCAGATATCTATTTTAACAATTGACTCTCAATCAATGTTTCGTGTCTTGATAACAGCCCGATAAGTTATTTCGTCTAGCAATCTACTACCTTGTCTATCAACCATGACCAGTCTAAAGCTAAAGGAATTCCTCAAGCGGAATGAGTATGTTACGCCCGACATATTGTTTTCATACAAGCTGATAGTTTCCCAGGGACTCACTGGCAAATCACCAAGCACCGCCTTTGCTACGGGACATTGTCAGCGTGGAGCCTCAGGCTGGAACCATCTGTATCTGTTTGTACCAGCTGCCCCATGGCTACATCATTTACGCAAACTAACAGTCGAAGTAACTTGTTCAGATGCTCGAGTCGACCCACGAGACTACTTTGGCCTTCAGTTTGGAGGTAAACAGTTTCGACATGTCATTGTACGTTCGCCCCGCTAATGTGAATCTAGAGGCGCTGGTCGTTCGCAACGCAGGTGGTCGCGCCGTTGATGCTATCCGAAGCCTTGAAGTCATGGGGACAATCGCTCCCATTGATCTGATCATTGTGGTTCATCACACCGGTATATATCCACGACATTACAAATAAAGCAAGAGTTCATATCTAATCGAGAATATAGACTGCGGCGCACTTTTCACCAACGAGGAGGAAATCCGTTCAAAACTTATTCAGAGAGCCCCTGCTCACGCTGCGTCAATCCAAGACAAGTGGTTTGGGACTTTTCAAGAGTAAGTATATCGACTATAGCACTTTTACTGAACTAATCATGGGTTAGTATCGGCATTGATGAGAGCATTCGTAACGACGTAGAGGAAATTAGGAAATGGTCCTTCTTACCGGCAAAGGCTCAGGTTGTTGGGTATGCACTTGATATTGAGACGGGGTCCATGAGAGAGGTAGATTCTTGATTACGAATGAGGTGGCAAGTCATCCAAGATCGATGCCTCTAACAGGACGGTGTCAGTAGTTCAACAATAAAAACATAGACTTCTCCTGAGTACCAATAATATGCTAATAGGGACTGAATCAGTCAGGCCGGATTCTGCACCTATCACTCGCTGTCTCAGATTTCAAAAATGACCGTGTGCAAAGCAGCCTTTGGTAGATCTTACTTGAATTTCCGAGTGTATAAAAACGATAATCGATTTTCAATCATATGGGAAGGTATGCACCAAAGGCAATAGGAAATAAGATTCTATTCAGCTTTAACAGTTCTCCGCACTCTATTATAAACGTCCAAAAGACTCCCTTCCAGCCTCAAGCTGGTGAGATCAGGTCTAGATATATAGCTACAAAGTTTGATTATGAAACAGTTCAGTCGTTCGAAATGCAAATGATAAAAATTCTAACGAGAATATTCTCTTCCTAGCACACAACACTATCGCTTTCGACACACTACTCTTTACCCAAGGTCTTGATCTTCCTTCCATACCAGGCCTAAAGTTCAAAGTTAGCATCTCATCGTAGTCAAGGAACTAAGTTACTAACCGTTTCATAACCAGCTCCAATAACATAATTTCCAATCTTCTTCAACAACCAAGGAGTCGGAATAGAAACTGCAATGGCTCGTGCCTCGTCGTCTTTCTTGCTCTTATCCAGGAGAGTATTATTCGGGACAGAGGGATCCAGCATTGCTGGTCGTGCTAGACCAACAAGGTCGAGCGAACCGCTCGCCAAGGCATCCTCTATCACCCTGCGACTGCGGAAACCGCCAGTAACGAGCAATGGAAGACCGGGGAATTGGTCTCTGATGGCTGTCGCAAAGTCAAGAAAGAAGGCTTCTCGTGCCTTTGTGCTTTCCTTCTTGGCGGATAGGATCTTATCAGGATCGACAAGGCCCTAGGGAGCATGTTAGAAATGGAAACGTTGTATGGGAGCAGGAACTTACAATGGGCTCTTCATAACTTCCACCGCTGATTTCTAGGAAATCGATTCCGGCATTTGTGATTAAACGAAGTTGCTCGATACACTCTTCCAAGGCTTGCGAAGACTGGTGATCAACCGAGTTGAACTTGATTCCGACTGTGAAGCTTGATGGCACAGCCTTACGGATTGCCTTGATAATGTCTACCACAATCTTTGCCCTCGCCTCAGCTGAACCTCCATACTCATCAGTTCGTTGGTTCATCTTGGGATTTAAGAACTGTGAGAGGAGATATCCGTGTGCTCCGTGAAGCTCAATGCCATCGAATCCTGCATCAGAAGCAAGAACTGCTGTGTTGACGAACCGTTCCTGTATATCCAGAATCTCTGGAATGGTCATGGCTCTTGGTGTTCCAAATAGTAACCTGGAGATCACCCCAGCGAAGATACCTTTACCAAGTCGTAGAGGTATAGCGCTAGGAGCGAGCGTCTTGTCGAAGAGGCCTCGAGTACCAGCGCCGAGTGGAGATTGTCGACCGGGATGGCTGATCTGGACTACTGTTGGAGTTCCACCGCTTCTAGAAACGGATGCCCACTTCTTCCAGCTAGTCAGGATGCGGCCTCTGTCGATGGAGTCATTGTTGGCAATATCTCCAGCTTGGCCCAGATGACGAGGATCGACCTGTACGTTTCCTTAATGTAGGAGTCAGTGATCAATGTTTCCATATATCGTATAGAATGCATACCTGTGATGATAAGTCCCCAGCCGCCACTGGCCCAGGTCTTGTAAGCAGTATAGACTTGCTCAGTTGGCAAAAGGTCTGCGTCTGCTAGGTTCTCTGCCATGGCAGACTTGGCTAGCCGGTTTGGTATCGTCAAGCCATTTTTCAGCGTTATCGGTTTCTCAATGTTAGAAGTCATGATGTAAAGTTATTGAGTATGGTGATGTAAGTAAGTGATGTAGCTCTGAGTTGATAGTTAGATACCTCGATGCTCTTAATCGTTTCTTCAGTAAAACTTATAAGTAAAAGATTTTGTCTCGGCAGTTAGTGCCAATCACGCCACGGCATGATATTAGACCGATTCTAATTTTACGCCATCGCGCCGGCGCAAATCTGGGTCCGCTCGCGTTTCGGTCTTGTCAAAGCTGCTGATAAATACCCTACACTAGGGACGCGATGTGTTAATTCTTCCGATGATCTATCAAGATCGTCAATGGAAGGGATGGAGTTTGTGTTTGACGCGGCTCTTCTGCCTGTTCAGAGTCCGCAATGCCGAAGCCATGCTGCCATGGTGTTTACGGCATTGCGTCATGGCCTACGTCCGATCGTCGTCGGCAGTTTCATTATTAATGAACACAATCAGATTGACGATCATCAGACCTGTATTGTGTGACATTTTAGTAGGGCATTATGGATTCATGCCGTGAGTTTGCAAGAACAAAATACGGGCATGTTGAGGGTTCTACACGTATCCATCAGAACATATAAATATTTCCTTGACTTCCGGAAGTGTAGTATTGTGGCGACAGGTCTCCGAAAGAGAATATTTCTAAAACAAATATCGGCGTTAAAAGATAATATTTTGTAAAGAAGATGTCTCAAATGATGATTTTGACGTGATCAAGACTAAACACACGCGCTCCAAAGTACAGATGCTACAAGACCAATATGAACTATCTAAAGATAGCCCCGACAATTTGTGCTGGATCATTTTAATTGCCAGAACCAAACCCAAGCTTAAAACCACTGAAAGCCTAGAGTATTATCATCATGTTTTTATCACCAAATATCGGCACAAATTGGTATCCTGACCGTAAGGATTCATGCTAACATGTTCATATTCACTATTATTGATGATTGAAGCCTCCACTAAAACATTAAAATAAATTAAAATACAACTAATTTATACCAAGGCGTCGACCCAATGAACAGCCACTCATCATCTCGCCTACCACCCGAATACCCCTCAACTTTAGACATACAGAAGAGGGAGGACATCAGGGAGATTGAGCTCCAGCTCCACAGCAGACACGTTCTGAGACAATGCAGCAGAGCGCTTTCCAATTTCCTGTACCAATGGGTCCCCTTGCTGCTTGAAGAAATCCTTAGCATCCGCAACGACATGTTGAAGCGATGGCGATGCTCGGTTGACAGTCTTCTTACCACCAGCAAGAGCTGACAGGGGAAACAAGGCCAATCTCTGCGCGAGCTTATCAACGTAGCCATACATGTGGGCCGTAAGGCTCACATGACCTCTGTCGGCCTTATGGCCAATAGCCCAGCTATAGATAATTAGGATAATTAATTTAACCCTTATAATAACCTTAATAATTAATAGTAGCTATAATTATAATCTATGTTACTAAAAGAAACTAAAAAACTATTAAAATAAACTAAAATTTTATCTTTTATTAATCTTAAATTACCTTAGAACTTTTTTCTTTATTATAGATATTATATTAATTTAGCCTTTATAAAT
>QRAA01000121.1:0-51498 GCA_003670145.1 Fusarium subtropicale
ATATAAATACTTACTAACTCTCTAATTATTAGGATACTGACTCTTATAACCCTATGGCCTAGGATGCTAAAATGCGTGAGCTCATAAACCTTATTGACAGGATTGATACACGCGCCCTTGCGGCACGAGCCAGTCACTTACGACAAGAAATTCCCTGCTCTGTCCCTCCGCTCCAGTATGACAGAGAAACACGAAGCTCTGTAATGGGGGGCATGAACTATCATTTCGAGGTTCGTTTTGACGATGGAATCACGTGGATAGCCCATATCCGCAGGTTCAATGCGACATCTCCACCTCCTGCACTACGAGACTATATCCTCCAGAGTGAGGTTGCAACTCTCATGTTTCTAGACAAGACCAGTGTTCCCGCTCCAAAAGTCCACGATTTTGCGCTTGAGCACCCCGACAACCCTGTAGGAGTTGGTTACATTTTGATGGACAAGTTGCGTGGCAAATCCTTGAGATGGTCCCTTGCAACTCAGCAACAAAGGAAAACGGTTATGGACCAGCTGGCGGATACCTTTGTCGAGCTTCACAAATATCCTTTTGACCTCCTCGGCTCTCTCGATCGCCCTGGAGAGTCTCATGTCGGTGCGTTTGCGCGAGAGTCTCTCACTGATCTTGCAAAATCCGAAATGCGCACCTGCGGGCCCTTTTCCTCTTTACAAGAATATCACGCATCCTCAATCCAGCTGGTCTTGGATTTGATTGTTCGAGACGAGATGTACTCTCAACAAGCAGTGGATGCCTACCTAATCCACCGATATCTCATCGACTTGGTCCCGCATGTGCTACCCCCAGTCAATGATGGCGAGAAATTCTATCTGAAGCACGCAGACGACAAGGGAGATCATATCCTGGTGGATGAGCATTTCAATATCACTGGCATTATCGATTGGGAGTGGGCTCATACAGCGTCACCTGCAATTGCCTTTAACTCTCCCATTGGCTTTTTGCCAGTTGCAGACTTTTACAGTGGTAAGAACGACCTGGGTGATGACGAGGTTGTTTTCGCACGCCTACTTGAGGAAAAGGGTCATCCGGATCTGGCCCGTTGTGTTTGGAACGGTCGGTTACAGCACAGATTTACCTTCTGCTGCGGATATGATCTCGTCGACTGGGACGGATTCCTAGGCCTCTTCCGCGGACTTCGAGATGCTGTAGGGGTGGATGAGGGTTTGGAGTGGGATGAATGGAAGGTTGCTGCGTTGAAACGCTACCAGGACGATCCTAGGCTACAGTTACTGTTGACTAAGCATTAAAATTCATGGATGAATTGATATCTCAGGATTAATCAACCTGCCCTCTGAAGGCCCCTATGAAGTAGATATTAGTTATCACCGTTGACAATGTCCCATAGACTTCACTGAGGCTAGCTATGGACAAGGATGTATACACCGTAGCCGGGTGGTCTCTTCATAGTCATGTCGCACGTGTGATATTCGACGAAGCTCCATTATTGGATAGTTCATCTTATCATAACGCCGAATAGATCGAAGACATAATCTTTTATCCTACCCAAATAGAAAATATCACAATTTACTCAAAGTGAATCCTCCAAAGCTCTCGATCAATCCCCGCTGTAAAGTCGCTCCTTGTGTGCATCATCAGAATATTATCACTGACCAGGATATCGCCCTTTTCCCAAGCATAATACAACGCAACTCGGCGATCGTAGAGAACCGAGTCGATAGTATCACAGATCGCGGCACTTTCCGTCGGCTCTAATTCATCAATCGTGACTTCGGAAGCATCAAACACGGTCTTGGATTGAGGCCAGGGCTCATGGTAGCGAAGACATGGCTTTCCGGTGGTAGGATGGTCGATCGCCAGCGGGAGACCTCTCAGAACTGTGTTATCGAATGCTGATGTTTGAACGGTCCATGTGAGCTTTGAAATGTTCTTCTTGGCCCATGTTGGGAGGTATTTGAAGAATAGCGTTGATGACGAGAAGATGGTGAATCCAGTGTCTCTGGGTGAAGCTGTGGCGCCCTGGAATAGCTGGAACCTGATCACTCGGTTAGCCATTTGATAAATGTTGATGAACATGGTACTCACTGTGGTGGTGTTGAAACTGTCTTCTCAGTTCCATCCTCATTGGTCTGCTTTACCACCTTGAATAAGCCATCGTAGTGGAATGGCATTGGCTCAGCTGAGAGAACATTGTTCAAACCTCTACCGTCATCACCGCGATCCTTGACTTCTAGTAAGAGACCAAACTTCCATGGCAATGGTGTTCCGAACCGGTGGCTGAGGTCAATGAAACGGTCGCGGTTAGGCTTCTTGACAAAGCCTTTCAGAACTACTGGGGAATTGAGTTCTGACAAAGCGCGAACTTTTTCCGTGTCGATATCATCGAGGGTCAAAGATCCAGGTCCCTTGGCAGGACGAATGACTAGACCAGCAGGATACATAGCGTCAACGACGATGCCACCCTTATCCTCAGCCCATGAAAGTAGAGGTGACTTCTCACGATAGTATGAAGGTTTTCCGTTGTCGTAGACCAGTTCAAGTGTGTCGTCGCTCTCGAATTCTGATCGCATACCCGTCCGAATCGTGCCATCCAATCTGTACGCTACACTGCAATGCCAAGGAGTAGTGTATATCGAATCAGTCGGTAACAAACTGACGGAAAGTTTGGAAGCACCAGTCGATGGATGAATTGACAGCCGAACGTGGTCAGGGTACTTTTGTCGCACAGCATTGGCAAAGGCCTACAGAATTAGCGCACCACTCATTTGTTACGATCACGTTCACAACTTACATCTCCGCGAGCCATCATCTGCTTCGCAATGTACTCGATTCCCCTCTTGTACTTGGACTTGCTGCGGTTTTCACCAACCGGGTAGACTGTCTCCAGATCTGTCTGAAGAAACTTGATGTAGCCACGATAAGTCATGCACTGGTCATCTGACTGTCGGACTTGTTCCCAGCTCCATCCTGGCTTACTGAAAGTGTTGAGAAGCGCACGACGAAAGTTTGACGCATTTGCCACGTATGACATCTCATCGAGTTCTTGTGGTAAGTCGATCTCGACAAGATCCCTTAGACGCGAAAAGGCAATATTGTGGAATTCCTTCTCTGCTGAGAGTGATCGAAGTGTCTCGCCGTATGCCCAGACATCTCTATCTGGAACGCCTAGAAGGTCTGTTATTGTTAGTCGACGCCTTCGTCGTCTTGACACTCCAACATACCGTTGTATACCAGTCCATCCGAGATGATAGTGAGCTTGGCACCTGGCTTATACACGTCCTTTATGGTGTTGCATAGGCCATTCAGATGAGCAAGGGCAATCTCTTCACCCTTATCAGGTAGCTTTCCCAACGTTTTTGACGATGAGTTTGGTGACTTGAATGGGAACGCTGGGAGGCACAAGGGAACTGGGTTACAAGCCTTGACATGTGTGTAGATCAGGGCGATGAATCTGAGAGCTGATTGATCGGATTGTGAACAGATACGCTCATCCTGTTTCATGCGATATCTGCCGATAATGTCGAGAATCTTTGTAGAAGCCTCAAGAGCCTTATGATCAAGTGTGAGCGGTGATGGCCCCAGAAAGGTATGTTGAACAGATGTTCCAACAGGGAAAGCGGTCACGTGGCGAGGACTAGATACAGCCATGGTGAATGAAGAAAGGAATAAGAAAGTCAGGTAACAAGGTGTTGGTATATAGTTGCAAGTGAACGCTGGGCTTAATGAAAGATGATCTGGTTGTTCCCGACAATGGCCGTTGAAGGATAGTTGATCTTATAAGCTACACAGCGACCTACAGAGAACAAGACATGGGAACTGATTACAACCATCCCTCCCAAATTCCATTTTTCGTTTTACTAAGGTAATCGGAAAAAATACCGAAGCCTCCCATGATTGAACCATGATATTCCAAGGCAAAACACTTACCCTTGTCACATCGCCTCACCCGAAGGAATCGCTTCATCGGGAAGCTGCAAAAACTGTGACAAACCCCCCGTCACCACACGGACGATATCCCAGAGTAGAAGGTATCAGCCCATCCTACGTGGAAGCCAAGCCACATTTGTCGTCATGTTATTTCCTCAAGATGAAACGTTCCTTTATCAATCTGGGTCTATTGCTTGAAAACTTGGATCTCTGTGAGGGAACGGTCCGCTTGAATGATCAGCATCCCGCTCGGCTATCCCACTCGGCTTCCAACACACCAGGAACTTCAAGCTTGACGTGAGGCGATGAGAAGGAACGGGCTTTTTCTATGGAGTAACTGCAAGGATATGTTTCTTCAGATGAGACATCTCCATTGTTTATCCTTGTAAGGCTGGGATGGCTAGGTCAATCCGAATTGGGTAGGTCGTCTAAGAGGTTTGGTCCTTTGATGACTTATCTTGACTTGAGTCCTGTGAGCCATTGAAAACTACCAAATTGAAGTCAATCCAATTCTGATACATCTGTCAAAGCTACTACAAGTTTGTAAAAAATACACGTTATCAAACATGGAGCAAGTCGATGTTACAATTGTTGGTGGCGGTCCCACGGGCCTCTTTGTCGCCCTTCTTCTTCAACCGCTGGGCGTCTCAGTCCATGTCCTAGGTAAGCCACGTCGATACTCACTCAAATCGCAAGACTGACTATGCTCCAACAGACGAGAAGCCGTGCTCTTTAGAACTTGGCCGAGCTGATGCCCTGAATGCCCGAACTCAGCAGTATTTCGAGGTTGCTGGCATCCTTGATGAGCTGCTCCCAGATGGCCTGAAATGCAACAGTAAGGAACCCCCGATTCTTTTAACTACTTATTCTAACAATAACAGCGAGTTCCACTTTCAAAGATGGCGACTTCAAGTCTCGTCAAAACGAGTGGTGGGTTGGCATAGAGCACGCTCAGCATAAGAACTTTCTCATGATCGGGCAACCTATCGTCGAACAGGTGATGCGCAATCACTTAGGTGATTCTGTCAGCTACAACGAACACGTCATCAACATCACTGAAGATGATGAGTCTGTTACAGTAACGACAAGCTCTGGTCGAAACGTCCGCAGCAAGTATGTCGTTGGTGCAGATGGTGCACGATCTTTTGTTAGAAACACTCTGGGTATCAGTTTTACTGGCACCAAGCCTGAAATGACCTGGGCAGTTCTTGATACTTTCCTGGATACTGACTTTCCTGTCTGTTCTGAGATTATCACCTTCGAGCTTAATGGAGAGTCTCGTGTTGCGTGGATTCCGAGAGAGCGAGGGATGTCTCGATTCTATGTTTTGCTGAAGGGTGAGATTACCCAACAGTTGGCAGAGGAGTCTATCAAAGAGCATCTGGCTCCGTACAGGGTTGAGTTCCCCAAGACTGAGTGGTTCAGCACCTTCCACGGTACGGCTTTTGTTCCAAAGTCTTTATTATCCACTAATACCTCTTAGTCAAGGAGCGTCTCGCTAGCTCATTCATCTCCAAAGAGGGCGATGGAAGAATCATTTTGGCTGGAGATGCTGCACACGTCCACTCCGTCAACGGCGGCCAAGGTCTCAACACAGGTGTATCAGATGCCTTTGCTCTAGCATGGCGTTTGGCAGCATTGGTACGACCCTCCAACCTTGCCACCGAAGCGAGGGACGTCATTCTTCGCAGTTACGATATAGAGCGTCGATCCACAGCTGCTCAAGTAATCGGAGTGGCTGCAGCACTAGTCAGGGACACAGTACATACAGCCAAGAAGTATGTATCCACCATCGAACGAAATGCCGGCTTTATCACAGGTACGTGGAATTCCGAAATTCCGAGACACTCAATTAACAAGTATAGGCATGGGTGTCAACTATAGCGAGTTCGCCACCCCACTTGTACAGGGTGTCGAGCATGGCATATGGAGACCAGGATATAGGTGTCCAGATGTAGTCATGACGGCAACTTCCGGGGAGACGAAACGACTCTATCAGCATGTTGCATATGGAGAATTCATTGTCTTGGCAATTGGCAAGCGTCTTCCCAATGGGTCGATTTCGGGTCCTGTTTACACCATCTTGCCTGATGGGACGACGAATGGTCATGTTCAGTTGGATCAGGACAGGGATTGTGACAAGACTTTCACGGCTGAATGGGTAAAGAATGACGCGGTTATTGTGATTGTTCGGCCGGATATGTATGTTGGATATACTGGGAGTGCTGAAGATGAAGGATGGAAAAGGTATTTGGATGCTTACTGTGGGAAGGCTTGATAGCATGTAGGGTAGATTGTCGTTTATCGTATCTTCATTGGGTCATTGTCGTTAATTCCAATGACTTTATACCAATGTGGTTAATAAGAGAGCCTTTTTGTACTATAGAACTATCATCTCTTCATTGTTTAACGTTGCTTATATTATGGGTGGAGGCAATAATTCTAGTTAATAGAAAGGAGTAACCTGATGAGGCACACTTCCCAATTCGTAACCTCTGTCATATATCAAGACTTTGGTAATTAAGTATCTATTTCCTTGTCTCTCTTCTCTTGTTGTACATATTTACAACACTCGTAGTTGTACCATAATGACAGACTGCAAAGCACGGAAATTTTGACCATCTCATTCCGATCTTGTCAAAAACCTCGGCGAATCGTGGTTTACTCGCCGAAACAACCTTGTTCAAGCCCCTGTCCCCGTTGAAAACTCTATACACAAATGATCTACAGTAGTAAATGTGCCCTGCAAGGCCCTGTCGTTCAAAATTCCCCGTTTCGTCAGGACATGCATCATGCCATGCCGTCAACACTGCACTGCATGAACTCAATCTGTTCTGCTTTGCCGCATTGAAGCATAAATCACATCTTGGCCACGGGATTCGCCGTCGCTTAATCTAATGACGGGAAAAGAAGTTCAATGTCTTCCACCTTCCCAGACAGGCAAGCCTCGGATGTTTCACTAACTTGGCAGAGATAGTCAGTGACATCGATAAATCACATATGCAAAAGTCCCCGCTCTATTTCTGAAGGACTGCAAACAAGGTCATGGCCAAGACAGATTTCGTGAAGTGGGATGGGAATATTTTTTCCATGTGTAATTATTAATCATGGAAAACATACGTGTAGAAGTGGCACAGACAATGCACTGCGCCTTGTTGTGCTGTGCTGCCAATATGCATCAACTGCCGAGGATTAAGACCAGGATAGGAAAGTGGAACAATCGTGGAGCATGTTATCCTGGATAAACAATAGTAATAGAAACAGAGATTGATAAGCATGGCGGTTGTATTTCGGCCAATTTCTCCTTCATTAGTCGACCAAGACTCTCAGTCTCATGATGAGTATTGACAAGAACACTATGAGCCATGGACACTAAGAAAACCTCAGCCTATGATAGCCCAATGGCAGAAAGCACCTCTTCGGTCGAGGATGCATCACCAAGCCCTATCCCAAATGGCGGATTGATTGCCTGGCTACAGGTCGCTGGCTCATTTTGCCTGTACTTTTGTACCTGGGGTAAGCATCCCGTCGATATCACCAACCAAATGAGAGTTGAACAAACAATGACATGTCCCAGGTCTCATAGCAAGCTTTGGAAGCTTTCAGACCATCTACGAGCGCGACCAGCTTTCCTCCCGCACTCCATTCCAGATCTCCATCATCGGCTCTCTACAGACCTTTCTGATGGTATTTTCAGGCTTCATTGTCGGTCCAGTATATGACTCTGGCTATTTCAGACATTTACTTGCCGTTGGCTCAAGCTTCATTGTGATCGGCACCGTGTTACAAAGTCTGAGCACAAAGTACTGGCAGTATCTTCTCACTCAAGGGCTGATGACAGGTATTGGGGCTGGTTGTCTTTCAATTTTGAGTGTCGCGGTTACTTCATTATGGTTTACTACGAGATTGCCTCTTGTAAATGGGCTTGCGGCTTGTGGTAGTGGACTTGGCGGGTAAGTCGATAGTCCCCTTGCTTGCCTTTGTCACTAACGATGTCACCAGTGTACTACTACCCATCATGGTACGGGAACTCAACGAACAAACAAGTTTGCCATGGGCGACGCGAGCTATGGCTTTACTACTATTATTTCTACTCGCTTTCTCAAACCTTGTCCTTCGGCCCGGCCCCAAGTCAGGTGGACCAAAACAACGCAGACAGCTTCTTGATAAGGCAGCTTTTACAGATTGGCCTTACGTGCTTTTTGTCCTAGGCTGTTTCTCAGTATTTTTGGGAATGTATACGCCCTTCGTGTATGTTCAAAGCTACGCTCTTGACAACAAAATCGCGTCCCCAAATCTGGCTGGAAACCTGCTGGCTATTCTCAACAGCAGTTCAATCTTTGGACGCATTCTTCCCGCTTTCCTTGCTCAGAGGCTTGGACCTATGAACACGATCATTTGTGCTGCAGTTCTACTTTCCATCACAAGTCTGTGTCTCATGTCTGCCACCACGACGGCACGACTGCTTGTTGCGGTCATCAGTCAAGGCTTTTTCACAGGATCATTTTTCGCGCTTCAGCCGACTATTTTTGTCAGACTAACAAGTGATCCGCGAAGGATTGGGACAAGGTTTGGAATGGCTTTCTCGGTCATGTCGGTAGCGTTGCTGTTCGGTCCTCCCGTCGGTGGAGCCTTGAGGAAGAGTATGGGATATACAGCTTCGTGGGTTTGGGCAGGTCTAACTATCTTCGTGGGAGGTATGTTGATTCTTTGCAGTAGACTATTGAAGGACAGCAAGTCGTTGAGACTGTGATACCCTGTGGGACATTACTTCGCAAATTTATTAGACATCAATACGACACAATATGATATTATCACAAAGTCCCAACTGGAATTCGCGATGACAATATCCTATCCATGTAATTGGTCAAGTCGTAAGACTGTCTTACAATGTGTCTTGTGTTGCATTTGGGGGCCATGCCATCCACCACTGAGTGACATCTTGCACTCTCCAGCCAGACAAACGTTGATCATCACCCACCAACTCAAGTCCTATAAATAAACTAACAGTGCCTTCCAGCCCTACCAGGTAAACCTGCTTACTCTTTTTATATCTCAGGCTGTGAACCATTATTGTCTTGTCCAGCCCCCAGAGCCTACCTTAATTCCAGAACTGTCAAGTACTGATGCAAGCTAATCGCTCATAGCCCTACGCCACCACAACTCTCGGTGTGAAGTTGCACAAGTGCTACTTCTCAGCATGTCGTGACACCGGTTACGTCCTGTCTCGCCTCGGACTTTTGTTCTATTAAAGACCATTGTGCTCCGCCACGTCAGCAGTCCTTTCGTATTCCAGCATCATAAAACAAGCAGAGTCTCGATCAAATCCCGAGATCGATTGTCTCAGATTCTTATCAAGTCTATTCCAACGTCATGTCTCTCAATACCCCCGCCGCGGGCCAATCTGCCCCCGTCAATAATCCCGAGGCCATTTCTTCTGGTCGCCAGGATTTGTTGTACAACTATTCCACTGGAAATGTGGACGTGCCGCGTGGTTTCAAGTATCGCCAGTACCGGATCTTCGGATACACCCTGCCTTGGTATGCGTCGCCAAAGATCCAGCTGGGCATGGTTGCTTTTGTATGCTTCATGTGTCCCGGCATGTTCAATGCGTTGAATGGAATGGGTGGTGGTGGACGGGTTGATACCAAATTGGTGAACGACATGGTAAGACCTCTCTATCCAGCGCACAATCACTGCTGACAGATTACAGAACACAGCTTTGTACAGCACTTTTGCCGTTGTCGGTTTCTTCGGGGGCACCTTTGTCAACAGACTTGGTGTGAAACTAACGCTCGCCCTGGGCGGCATCGGCTACGGTATCTACACCATCAGTATCCTGCTGTACAATCACTTTGGAGAAGATATTCGAGGTTTCAATATCTTTGCTGGTGTTCTTCTTGGATTCTGTGCGGCGATGCTGTGGACTGCCCAAGGCACGATTATGATATCGTATCCGCATGAACACCAAAAGGGACACTACTTTGCATGGTTCTGGGGGATATTTAATCTAGGTGCTGTCATCGGAAGTCTCGTAAGTTCCCAATTGTGGAAACTCCATTTATATATCTGACTGATATCTATCTTAGATCCCACTTGGTAGCAACATCAACAGCCAGGGCAACGTAAATGTTAACGACGGCACATATATCGGGTTTATCGCCCTCATGTTCTTTGGAGCAACTCTGGCTCTACTTCTCTGCAACGCAAATGATATCGTCCGAAAAGATGGTTCATACGTCATCTTGATGAAGAACCCGACATGGCAAAGCGAATTGCTCGGCCTGTATGAGACCATCAGATTTGAACCTTTCGTTATCTTCCTGTTTCCCATGTTCTTTTCGTCCAATTGGTTCTACGTTTATCAGCAGAACGCCGTCAACGGGGCGTATTTTGCGACGAAAGCTAAAGCTCTCAACAGTCTGCTTTATTGGCTGGCGCAGATTGCTGCTGCTGCCATATGGGGATACTTGCTTGATCTTGAATATCTGCGCCGGTCTGTCAGAGCCAAGATTGCTCTCGTCGTTCTGTTTGCGTTGACCTTTATCGTCTGGGGTGGAGGCTATGTGCATGAAAGAACATACACGCGAGCAACAACTGAGGAGATGGGGAAAGGTGGTGGTAAAGAATGGGATGATGCAGGATATGCTGGACCGCTTGTTTTGTACATCTTCTATGGCTTCTATGACGCTGCCTGGCAAGCTACTGTCTACTGGTATGTCTCCCAGCACATCCGAAATTCTCTTACTAACACGTCCAGGTTCATGGGAGCTCTCTCCAACTCCGGTCGTCGTTGCGCAAATTACATTGGTTTCTACAAAGGAATTCAATCCGCCGGCGCCGCAATCTCAAACAACCTAGATGCTAGAAAGGTATCTTTCGAAGCTCAATTCATCAGCAACTGGGTTCTTCTGGCTTCGTCACTGGTCATAGCCGCTCCTGTCATCTTTCTCAAAATTCGCGATCATGTTGCGATGACAGAAGACCTTGAGGGGACAGATGAAACTCTAGCAGATGTCGTTCCGACATACCTCCTCACCCATACCGGTCGTAACGCGGAGACTCATGACAGTAAGGAATCGAAGCAGCATGGTCCTGGGTTTACTGCAGTCTAACTGTGCTTTGCAGTGGAATTTGATGAGTTTGATAGTTCTACCAAGCTACTACGCCGTTGGTGAGGTGTGGTTTGAAAGATTGACGTTTGGTTGGGGGATGGTAGCTGGACTTATTGTAAAACGGGAATTCAAGTACAGTGTTGAATAGTTCAGTGAGTCGTCGTCTCATCTATCTATCTAGTTAGGAACTTGATGCGTCGCCTGACGGCCTCTGTGTGGTTATTATCCTTCGTCTTCTCAAAGTAATACCATGCGTTCCAGAACCATACTCTGCGTTTTCTATATTTGACTAATTCTAATGCATAGTCTTTGTTCTTTTCAAGTCCTCAGTGAATCGCATCCATCTATGGCGAAATCAACAAGTCGTCAAGGTACCTGGCAGATAACCATAGTCGTAGAATACGAAGAAGTGGACAAGGGCAATGATATAGAAAAGTGCGGCTCATAATGAACATATTCCTTCTTTCCAAAATGTTACACACAATCCATTTATCAGCGTATTTATAGCAGGTTACGTTATTCTTTCGCACCTACGATTCACTGTCATATAATGTTCTGCCATCATTGACCGCTCAGTGCAGTACTCCGCACGTAGTATTCGCCAATCGTCAACTGTTGAAAACCTTGCAACATTATCCACATCGTGTTGAAGATATTGCCTGAAATACATCACAGCTTAAGTTAATCAAGTGCGTACATTGTATTCAGTATCTATTGAGCGTCACTGACTTGCAACAGAACATCGCAAAAAAGAATTAATCGCTGAGACCGAGAGTCCTGCGAGTATCGCATCAAAATGTCATCAAAATCCGAACGAGACGAGTGGATCCTTTCCGTAACAGCATCCGAGTTGGAGGATTTGATAGACAACTTCGAGTTGATTCATCTTGACGAAGCCACCGCCTTTTGCAACTACCTCAATGGAGAGGTGACTGCCACGGTGGCTGCGCAAAACATCACCGCCATGCTGCGGCCAGCAATGGAGGATTGTGAATACAAGCCCGAGGGCGGGACACGCTTAATGCGGTTTCTTGCTCACTACATGTGGCATTTCGACCAGGACAGCGATAAGATTCTAGATCTCCTAGTCGCTATGCAGAACCTCCCCTCCGTTCCTGACATACCTTGGTGGAAATTGCCGGGATTCGCCGACTTTTGGGATCAACTCTATAGCATCTACATGAAATTCACCAGCCCCTTCTCTTTCTTCACAAAGGTTGGGACCGCGGAAGCAAAGATGTATGTACGGGAAATTTACCCCGTGCACGACAACTGGGCCTATAGAGTCCTCAATATGATCAGCCTCGAACAAGATGTGCTCGAAAACGCCCTCCATGAGATACACCCGTGGCTTGTCGTCGCTGGGCCAACTTTGGTGAAAAATATTAATTTACATCCAGCCCGGACCAAGTCTTTTCCTAGGTCTGTAAGAGGTCGCAGAAACAAGACATACGACATAGAAGCTACCATGTACGAGCATTGGGAGCACTGGAAGAAGATGTTGTTGCAGATCAGCTGCGACAAAAGGTCTGCATCACGCGAATCAAGACTGATGGCAGGGAAATGTCATGAGATTATGAAGGGTCTGGTCGTTACCCAGCCCGAACCTCCCACGGAATCATGAACCAATATCTTGACAACGACTATCCTTCCGACTTCTCTCACCTCACATCCTTTGGCGTTTTTGTCCTTTCAGAATCTGTCTGATCTCCCGTGTTGACCGTTCCTTCACGCTCCACCATCATGATGACCGCATTCTCCGCAACGGGCTTATGCGTCACGCCCTTTGGCACGACATACATATCGCCTTCCTTCATGACCACCGGTTCTTCGCCTTGGATCTCCATCGTCAACTTTCCGGATAAGAGATAGAACAGTTCTTCCGAGTCTGGGTGGGCGTGCCAGATGAATGCACCGTCGATTTTGGCGACTTTGACGTCGTGGTCGTTTATCGAGGCGACGAGACGAGGGGACCACTTTTCGGTGAAGGAGGAGAGGACTCCGGGGATTGAAGTTGCTTGAGGCATATTGTTTGTGTTTGGGTGTATTTATAAGATTGAAGAACTTGATGAAGTGATTGGCTTTGACATATAGAATTGTTATGTATGGTTGGAGTCTTTTATATTGTTGTCTCGCCTTTGGAGTTCGTTGATGACGCTCCACTCTGTTGCTTACAGGGCGTCAGCAAGGGCGCAGGCTAAGGAACACCATGTGGGGAAATAAACAGTTGAGGATTGGTAATCCCGCAAATTCTATTGCTTTCTGTCGTATCCAAGTATATCCAGTTAATGACCTCGAAATGACTAGACTAGCCCATAGTTTAATCCGACCTACGCTTTGGCTTCGTTACTTGCCTGGGCCAAGATACCATTGTAAAATTCAAGGATGTCTCCAACATGGTTATGTGACGATAACGATAGGGAACCGGTGTCCACAGCTAAATAGCATCTTCGTTCTGTCAAGCTTGTAGCAATTGCTATTGATGAGTAAAACTCTATGTTTCACGAGTTTCGCATTTCTCATTGAATTTATTTCGATTTACATGGTATAGAGATGTATTGGGTAGCTTGTCATGTTAATTTGTTAACATAAGGTTCCCATGATGTTGATGTTCCATTATATGCTCGATGACGTCTACAATGAGAGAGAAGACTTTGCGGACAACATGGGTTTATGTGTATATCCCATTATGCAATGATACCGACTTGGCTTTGATGTTCAAATAGTTCAGCACAAGAAGCAGACTTATTTATCCAGCATTCTAAAATTGGGTACTGTCGGAATCTGTACAAATGACGCCCTCATCTTACCCCTCACCATGACGAAGAAAACAACGATCGCCAAAGTAAAGAATCTCCTAACAGCCATGTCGAGATTACGAGAATGGCTATTGGTCATTCGTTATAATTTGTTCAGGCTCATGACGTTCACATATGCTGGGGCATATCGACACCACACAAGTCTACCAATCGAGGCAATTGTAAAGCATCAAGATTACAACCAAAGTAAAGTCGAGACAATCACATCATTAGTTCAATTCCGTCAGCTCAAGACAGAAGAACTCAGATTCGTCCAAGGAGGGGTATTTCAACCTTCCCATAGAGAAAATGGTGATACTAATCCATCTCCTCACAGGCAACGTTGTCCGGTGCAGCAGCAATCGGCGTCTTCTCCTGGCCCTCCACAGAAAAGGCGTTCTGGGCGACCAAGATGTTATGGAACTGGGGCCTGTTCTTCTCTCTCTTCTCTCTCATCAGTTCCGCCCATCAACGGCTTCTACGATATTTGCCAGAGAAGTTTGATCAGGAGTTTGACGATCAACAATTTGAAGTGGCGCTTAGTCTTTTCTTGAAACCGGTGGTAGGACAACAGAGAAGTGCGAGGGGGTTGAGCTGCAGGATGTTGTGGTTCTGGCAGTGTCCTATCATGCTTATGAGCTATTCGTGGGTATTCTTTGTGAACGGATATGCATTACACTTGCTTAATCCTGTTTTTGATACATCTGGCGCTGAGACGTCGGAAGAGGTAAGTCCCAAACGGGCCCAACCAGACTAGCTCCCCACTGGTGAAGATGCTTACCAACTACAGGTTTCTGTCCTGACTCTATGTGGCTGCGGACTGGTTGTTCTCAACTTCGCATTCTGTGGGACTCTTTGCCGCCATCGACTTGCCGTAGCGAGGCTCAAGCCGACGACCACCACCACCGGCGACGCTCATGTTTGAGTATATGTTTATGAACTGCTATATATTTAGACGTTGCTTAAAAATATGGCAAAACAGCAGCAAGCATCTATCGATTGGGTAAGGCAGCTACTTAAACCGACATGAGCCCGTATGGAATGTTCAATATCTTTACACCCATGCAATATTGCATTTGATCTATGATATGGTTACACTTGTTCCAATGCCCATTGTAAGATGTAAATTGTTTGCTGTTCTGTATTTGAGGGACTATGTTCTTTAGTCTGGCGAGGATTCATTAGGCGCCTGGAAGGATTGGTCCCAGGGTGATGTGGTCATGCAAGTAGGTGATAAAGGCTTGAAACAAACAATATTACAGGCCCTTTAAGGTGACTTGACCTGACTGTTTATCAGGCGTCCAATAGTATTCATTTTGTGATTGGTTTTACCAATAGGTCCGGGAACCTGATTTGTTTCGACATTTTGGGGACATTTGTAGCAGAGATCTCCTCAAGTTCACATCAAAGCAGGCAGCTGAGAGGATGAGAATCCATCTTCTATAGAGATGGAGATGTGGGGACATTTGCAATGCTATGTCTTGGTCAAGTTCATTGTTGTTCTTGCTCTAGTATGGTCTGTATCGCCATACGACAGACGATAAGCCTCATCATGATCGATACACGCGAGGATTTAAAAAATATTTCGGCGCGATATTGATGCAATAAAATATTGCTGCCCCCAGAGCCCAGAGACGGTGAACTAAAAATGATCAAGGGCTTGCGTGAGGGTGACTGTTGCTTTGGAGAGTATCTCACTCAGGGCTCATTTGATATTTTATGCAAACACACCCCAGTCTCTATGCAACATCTCATTAAGACTGGACTATTCCACTTTTGTCCTTCTTTCATAACATCAAGTTGGAACGACAATGGAATTCTTTAGGAGTAGCAAGCAGGAAATTCCAGGCACGCATGATTCAATCTCACATATTGCAGATGTTGCAGAACGTTTATCAGTTGGCGCAGAAAATTACTAAATATACGCATAGTCGCTATAGGACTAGCTGAGGTCAGATGATTGGTTGGCTTTTCCTATCAGAGCGCTATTTCGGTAACGCAGGGCTGACAGGCTGCATAGATCAACACTATCTCTACCCCTCCCGACAAAACCACTCTTGACCTTATGTCCATCAGCTCATTCCCTTCAAGATAGATCGAGTTCACCTCCATAATACTCCCTACCCAGGCATATCTTCACCATGGCCGATGCCCTCGGAGTGGCAGGCAGTGCCGTTGGCATCGTGTCGCTCGGATTGCAACTGTGCCAGGGCCTTATTACCTACATGCAAGCTTTCAATGGAAGGAAAGAAGAAATTGAAGATGGCATACAGGAAGTTCAACGAGTGCAGTCACTATTAAACAACCTCGAGACACTACTTCCTGAAGTCGATTTCAGGAGATGCACACAGTCACTTCAAGATAATCTCGACAGCTGCTACAAGAAACTCGAGAAACTACAGAAGTTCCTTCACGAACTTGACCCGCCACATCAATCTACAGGCCCCTCGAGGGCGATACGAGATAAAACCCGCTCACTCGTTTACCCGCTTCAACAAGCGAAGTTGAACTCACTTCATCAGTCTCTGCGAAAATACCTAGGTGATCTAAAACTTGCTATTGAGACTGTATCATTGTAAAGAGTCACGACCTTCCTTTTCCCGTCAGATCATCTTGCTAATTCAAGCCAGGGAGCTCAACATCGCCATCGATCAAAAGCTTCAACTCATCTCGCGAGACGCTACCACTAATGCTACAAAACAGAGCGATCAATTAGAGGCATTACGAACGCAAGAACAACAGAATTCCGACTCCTTGACATCCACAGTTTCTAGTGTTCATGAATTCAACAAAGGCCAGTTCCATCAGACACAATTACTTGTTCGCGATAACGACCAGAGAGTCAACGGACGATTGACAGTCATGGACACAAGACTTAGCTCTATAGCACGTGACAGCGGTGTTACGGTTGCGAGGATGGAGGAGATGATGCAGACTTTGTCTTTCCATTCGGAATTACTTACAAGCATGGTATAACACACAAGACTAAGCCTGTGAAAAGAGTGGCAGCTAATCATTTTCGTCTCCAGGGAATGCAAAACTCACAAGTCCAGAGACATACTGAGACGCCGGTAATCTCACGAGATTACGCAACGACCCCTGCAGTACTGTGCAGCAAAGGCCCAGTTATTGACCTTCCGTCGACATGCCATTGTGCATCTACTTTACCTATATCAAAATTCTCATACTCGTTTTGGCATTTCAAATTCGAACTTGAAGTCCAAGAACGGCACCGCCGAGGCTGCGAATTGTTCGGCATACATCGAGACAAAAGGCGAAAGGTCGTGGCACGGTTCCCTTTGAGAGTGGCGTGGTTTTCTGCCCGCACGACTTTTGCATGCGTTGAATACACGACCGGCACCAGCACGCCTAGCCACTTAGTGCGATATAAGAACATTGTTGACAGCCTGCACAGCCCTGTGATTCAAACCCTTGATCAAATCCAAGATTGGGATATTAAATCGATGCCAGGAACACGAATAATCCAGGAACTGGAAGCAATGGAACGTCAAATTGTGTCCATGTATAGAGATGGAACAGCATCTCCGTACGACCGAGACGAAGATGATTTTAGCCATGCAGAGGTTAGTAAATTACATGTTGCTTTTCATTATCAAATTGACACTGGCCAGATCTTTTTCCAAAACTTCAAAAGGTGCCCTTTTGAGTTACTTGATAGAATGATAAAAGACAGCACAGTCCTTAGTGTAGTTCTTCGGGTCTTTCATAAGCTACTTGAAATAAATAACGATATCAATGGAACTGGGTAAGTAACAAGCAGGACTTTAGAGTGACAGTGGTTAAATAGATACGTACTACAAGCTAATTTCGATATTATGAACAGGTTTGTTTCTATATATGAAGAACTATCTTATATCGATGTTGAGCGCACTAAGACGGCAATTCAGAATATCAATGAACTCTTATTCTGTATGGCAAAGGTCACTTGTTGGGATGATGTGGCTATATGGAGTATCGCTTCAGTCTGCAATGGTGATCACGTCAAAGGTTTCCTACGAGCCAGTAAGTTGGCTTTATCCTCATCATTATTTCAGAAGACTATATGCAGCAATCACTGACATAGCTTCCTAGATGAGAATCTTCCGCGCCTATATCGAGCAATTGGCTCTCAGTCTCTTGAAGACCTTGTTGCATGTGCCTCTAAATCGCCTAAATCGATATTGGAAATGTTGTCGGTGGAAGAGTCCGGATCAAATTATTTCTTCACAGTTCTACATTTGGTTTCTGATTGGCCTGATGGACTACGATACCTATTATCAACTGACGCCAAACGTTTCTTGAACAATAGCCCTTCTCTTGAAGACTATAAACCACCAGTTGTCATGGCATGCCGCGCGGGGAATCCAGAGTCTGTTACTATTCTCTTGGGGGCAGGCTGTGACCTTGACCTATCCCATCGGATCGGGTCTGACTTTTGGATCACTTCAATAGAATGCGTGGCAGCTATCGCTTCTAGTCTTAGAGCCAGAAGAGTTGATCTACTTAAGTTGGCACAGGAAAAACTCGGAATATTCCTAGAGGGGACCACAGTAACATTCGCCGATTCAGCAGCCGCCAGAATTTGTCAGTCCCTCGATGACGCCAATATTCCCGTTCATCAAAGTCTTCGCGTCGAATACGATTACAAGTCGATTTACTCCTGCGCTGCGATACCTTTTCAAATTTTCCGCCTGTTCTGGGAGAACGGGTTTCGTGATGGGTTGCAGCGCCACGATAACCTTGGTCTTGTGCCAACAATGATATATCGCTTTGACATGTTTCGGTCTTCTATCCGCGAGGGAATCCCCAACATCTACGAGACGTATTCCTGGATGCGCGATAATAGATTCCTCGATGTTGCGCCAACAGACCCGCTCAAACTCGGATTCAACCTTTCATCTACAGCTCATCATTACATCGGCGCTATGTTTGGTGCTTTCTGTGAGGACAAAAACAGTAGTTTTTCCTTACCACACATCTATTGCCTCATAGATGGTCTTTCGAGCAATCAAGCCCAGGACGAATGTATCTGTTGGTGTAACGCGACAAATCATGGATGTTCACCCATGAAGCTACTCCTCAAGTCTCATCTTGACAAGCGCCAGCCTGGGATAAATATCGACTTCCTTCAATATCGGCACATCCTTTTCCATCATACTATATTTGATTCGGCAGCCTTACCAAAGAGCTTTGCTACAGATCTTTTGCGTCTACTGACGTTTGAGGCCCTTGAAATGACCCATACATGCTGCTCATTTGAATCCATCAGCGAAGAGATCGTTAAGAACTTGGTTTCTACAGCCAGTTGTAAGCCTGCTGCAATATTTAGTTGCAGAGACGAAAAGGTCCAAGAAGTCCGTTCTCACGCTAAAGAAAGATCAAGTGCACGTCTACTTGAAGACTTGATGTCAGAGTTTAATTTACAATTGAGTCAACAGGGCTCAGATCGTCGGGCATTTGAACGTTTCATCACAGGCTACTGGCGGCAGCGAATGTCAGAAATATACTCACCTGACCCCCAAGTTGTGAGTGAGATGGAGCAACACCAGGTTTTTAGGGGGTTCAAGGCCTCATCTGATGTGGAGAAATGTAAGTACCTGATCAAACGTTCCCAAGGTACAAATAATAACAAACAGCTAGATGTACTGCCGACTAGGGTCTTGCGTCTCCTCGGTAGAGATTTCAGACTGATGGAGAATGATCTTTCAAAAGACGGCAACACGTCACCGTTTAAGAGGTTGGTTTTATCTTATATTGGTCCACTATTCGAGAGGCGATTGTGCTGGTATTGTCCTAGTCCTGATGAGGCGGCTCAGGAAAGTTTTACATAAAACATGCCGCTGCGGAAATTGGATACGAATACAATTCTTAGTCTAAACGATGTACTTTAACCCAACGGTAATCAGAGATGAGATTGTCCATACGTAAGTTAAGATGCCGAGCGAGGGAGGACAGTAACTGCAATCTATTAGCCAGATACATCACATTCATCACTGAAAGTTGACTCACTTTGTTCCACTGACACGAATAAATCCGATCCAAAAGACACATTGCGCGAGTACTATAACAGGCAGTGCAATACTTAAAACAACATACAGGCTCAGGTGAGGCTCTCTTGGATTCCTAGGAGGTTGACTGGGACCAGCCACCGCTGGAATGGTACCGTAGTCAAGCCTCTCCACTGGGTCCCTCAACTCAGGATTGAACCTCAATTCATTGACACCTCTGTCAGGTGCTGGCCTGCGTCCGTTATTCTCGCCTGTTGATAAGTCCCCTACTACTCTGTAGACAATAGCAGGGCTGGTAGATACTTGGCGCAAGATTCGGAAAACAGTTACAGACATTAGGGCCACAGCCACAAGCCACAGGAGCGCTCCACCATACATAAACCAAGCATAGTATCTGATTTCTTGGTCAGGCACGATACCAATATAGAGGAAGTGCTGCATTCCACGAGTGAAAGTCTCAGTCATGTAGTACATGTTCGGAATCTGCAGTAGAGCCTCCGCGTAAAGACCCGAGCATGATGTTACCAGATCCCTCGATTGAGAACGATGAATACTCGCGGGTGCTATAACGAGCCAGCCGAGGCGAGGTAGTGAACACCAAAGAAGCAATAGATGGAAGATGGGGATATCCTCGTACCCGGGCGTGCTCTGGATATATTTGGCATTGGCCCAGTTGCCGCATAATAGAACAACGGCGAGTAAAAGCCCTCTCAAAACCCAGGCTGGGCTGTTCGGATTGGGCTCGAGGCTAGTGACGGTGCGGAAGCAGCCTTCACCGAGGTATACAGCCATAAACGTTGCCACATTTGTGATGGCTAGGCTGATGATGTTCATCCAGTAGGAGGGGCATGTGCCAATCTTCCCATTCTCTGGTCGAAGATTCCAATTCCATGGAATCACATCGCCGCGGAGCGTCACCAAATCGTTCCAGTTCTCAGGAAGACCGTTCCAGCCTTTAACGTCGCCGCATAGGGTATGTAGCCATTCAATGTATTGCCTTCTTGACTCGAAGCTTCGGCACGGACCTTCGCAGAGGCTGTAGTTGACTTTGCGACAAACACAAGTCCTGTCTATGGCAGGCTCCACGTGACAAAAGCCTTCAAGGTCAGTATCGCAGGCCTTAGTCCTGCATTGATCTGAAATTCCTGTGATACTCTGTGGCATTTTGGGGATGTCCAAAGAACGGGCCCATGTGAATTCCGAAATGTAGTCTTCTCCAAGGAGTTTCAAAGGCTTTTTCCAGTCCTGCGGGAGCTTTGAAGACCCGCATATGGCGTTCAACCATAGTCTTTCCTTTGTCAATTCCAGCTGGTCTGAACATGGTTCGTGCTGTAGATCCACTGAGAAATGACTGCAGAAACACTCTATATCAAAATACACGCCCAGAGAGATGCGCTGGTTTGTCAGATCGTAACCGGCGGTGTCAAAGCTAAGGGCAGTAATGGATTTTCGCGCGATGCTGTATTTCCAGGGTCGAGCTGCGTTGCCCTTGTGAAGTGTCGTGCTCGTGAAGCTGCAGGATTCCAGCACGTGGTCAAAAGGCTCGTGGATTGGAGATATGGCTTTCTTGAGGCATGTTGGTGCCTTTTGCGTGACGCTGACAAAGTCATATCCTCGTGTCAAGCTTGTTGGTGAAAGACCTTGGAGGTGATTGGTGTCGCCAGCGTGAACGAGCCAGTTCCGATGGGTTATTTCCTTTATCCAGTCGGCGAGTTGTGCTTTGGCGAGTACCGATCGACTGCAATATTCCATGTAGGGATTGACAAGGCGTGGAGAGAATTCGGCGCTGAGGCAGCTCAGTTCAGTGAGCCACTGAAAATAGGTACAGACGATGAAGTAGTTGATGCATCGTTCTTGGGTGCATCGGTTCATAGCACTCAGCCATGCGGTTTGGTCCTGCTGAGCGATGCACTGCGGCATAGGAGCTAGTTCCTCTGGATTCACCCATCCTTCATAATTCTTCTGATATGTCTTTCGATCGTGGGTCCTGTCTTTGACTGTGTTAGCGTCGGGAAACGAGACTCAGTGGGGAAGAGTAGCGCGCGCACCTGTCAGGGCTACCCCGGAAGCTGCTAGCACCAAAAGACCGCGAAATACACTTTTGAACTTCATGTTCAGCGACGTATCCCGCTATAGTGAGAGCGAGGCCGAACACAAGGTTTCGGCAAGAATACGGTAGAACAAAACTTTGTCACAATGATTTTGGCAAGAGCGCTTAGAATTTCACAGCCCAGTCCAGTCAGTCGTTGGCTGATGATTTCGAAGGTGGGGGAGTCGCTGCGAGCTTACGGAACATCATTTATCCCCGCCGTCAGCTTTCGTACCCACACTCGCGAGCGAGAACGAACAACCTACCTACTGTCTGCCTCCTAAGTCTGAGGCTACAACAACAAATAGCCTACAGTCTCTGGTTTTAGTATCATAAGATGAACTAATAATTTCTTCTCTTGTGTTCTTAGCATTAGAGTCACTCAAAAGATTGGTCTCCCCCTTGCAACAAATATTATCATTTTCGTAAACTGGCTAGTGCTAGCTCGAATAGTCGTACCAAGAAACCTATGCTTCGGCCCAAGTAGTGCCATGGAGAATCCTGTCCCTCAATGTCAGATATGGGTAGAGTTTCCCAAGACTAGTGAGTTGATCCGGGTCTAGGTCAGAGTGTTTGACCGAAAGCTCAGCACCCTGCATGTCGGCAACATCTTTCCAGCTCATCTTTGTTTTTTCTGACATCTGGAAGTGCCAGGTTGACTTCCAACTTATGTAGCTCCTGTATCGGTCAGATCTGCGATAGGTAAAGATACCAGCACAAGATGACTTGGGCCGCGGTGGCATGGCGCAGGGCGAGCGAAAGTACCAAAGTTCAAGTGTCTCAAGCTTTGGCATTTTCTTCGCACACTCCGCTGCAAGACATAAGAAGTCCTCGATTTCGCCGCGTTCTCCGGAAATCATGGTCCGCGAGGTCAACGCCAGCGTCTTCAATTCGGTAAATTCACAGGCGCGAATAGGAGACAGAAAGCCGGGTCTATCATGATGAGTGAAGAATGATACGTCTTCGAAAGCAAAAGAGATGGCAATATTTTCCACATGACTTGCCTTTTTGCATAGAGAGTATGGTAGGCCGGCTGTGAATACCGGTCTCACCTGTCTTCTCACGCGTCTGTGGTAAGGAGTGCCGTTTTCTTCATAATACGAAATGTTTTTGCAAGAGCGCGGCACTCTCATATAAGAGTGAAAGTCTGTAAGTTATTAGCATCTGATCAGATAGATATGGGGAATAGAATATACCATTGTAATAAAACTCATCGTCTGTTGCATCTCCGTAACACCAACGCTCGATATGCACGGATTCCAAACATGGCAAAGCGCCCATGGTAGTTGCGAGTGAAGATGGTGCTATGTTTTGAACGTATCTCCTGCGAACGAGAAGCTTGGAAATACAGTTCACCCTTTCTAGTCGAGGTTGCGCTGAGCGTGGGCTTTCAAATTCAAGGGCTGTGGAGCCAAGCAAGCGAGATACTCTGCGGTGCCATTCATATACTGAGTCTTCCAAACGACCCCCGAAAAACACAGCATCAGGGAGCTGAAAATATCGCTTGTACATTGAGAAGGGCGATTGGGGTTTTGGCTCTGGTAGTAATGCATGATAGTGGCGCTCGTGTACGCAATTCTCAGCAACTTCCTTGTAGGATATAATGCCAAGCTCCAGGGTGATATCATGGTTACCCCATGTCGAAAGAGTCTTGAACAAAATCTGAGTCGTTTGCATAAAGTAGGCTGTCCTCTTTTCTGGATAATACTGGAATCTGCAAAGGTCAAGCTCCAGCAAGATATGCTTGACAAGATGAGTCCGGCCTTTGGAGTAGGCAGCGAATTTAACCAGATCGGACAGTCCCACTTTCAAACTCTGAAACAGTCTTTGTTCGATGACCTTTTGCCACAATTTGGAGACAGTGGCAAGGTCAGAGACCTGCATGTGGTTTGCATTTGCAATGAGATGATTCAAGATGTTGAGTTCGATCTCGCGCGGTAGTTTGGGAGAAGACATGCTTGAGTCCATGGTTGTGGTGGGCGAAGTTGTCTTTGAGTGAAAGGATTGAGAAGGAAGATGCATGTCAGTAGTAACTACCGAGGGATGGCGATTTATATAGTGCGAAGAATTAAACTCGGTGTTATTCAAAACTCTGATCATTATGCCCCAGAATAATGCAGATAAGTCCCAAGATCTGTCTGTGAGTTTAATTTTACAGTTCGTCACATGCATCTGACCAACAATTCCAAATAAATACACAATTTTAGACTTGGTCTTTATATTCTATTCGGCCAGTGATACAGACAAAAGTCACTTTCCCATATGCATATAGATAGTCAATGTCAAAGTAAGCATCCTATCTAGTACCAGTCACATGTCCCTCAACTCCTATCAGATACAAAACACCGCTGGACGAGCATATTTGTACAAACACAACATCACTGCAACATTTGACTAAGAACACCACATCATTGACAAATCTTGGTATCCACTAGAGTCCGGTTGTCGCTGTGTTAGCAATACAAGTGTTCTTGTTGGGAAAGCTGGTTATTGAGAAATGGGAATTCGACCAATCTAAGGCTTGGATACCATTAACAGGGCCCAACTGAAAATGATAGGTTCATTGAATACAAACTATAGAGCGATGCAGTAGCGACGCGACGAGTTACCCAACGACGACTGAGGCAAGCGATAGCGGCGTGTGTGCTGATGGTCACGTGTCTCAGATAGAATTCAGTTGGTGACTGCCTCCAATGTCTTACCATCATTTCCAGTTATGAACGTGCTACAAACTCACTATCTCAACCTCATACTACTGTTCTAGCCGCTAAAGCAAATATCGTCTGTCCTTACAGTAAAATCAGGGTGAATGAACGACGGCACAGACTGATTCCTACCAAACAAAATGCCTCAAATACCTTACATCACATCAAGAAAGTCCGTTGGACATTCAGGCGATAAGACAGATACCAGTCATAACGAAATTCGTGGAACAGTGCCAGAAGAACGTCTAGACAATGCTACAATGACGGTTCGACTTTTTGATGAATCGAAAGGTGGATGCCGAGGCCAGGAAGAGCCAACAGTGTTCACGATGGACTGTCCAGAAATAGTAACGCGCAACGACGGGAAACTGACTGAAGCGATACCAGAAAGCTCCGAGGGTGATCTCTCTGGGATCATTCAGTTGAGAAGTGCTCATCAGCTATGCCTCGCATGCAAATCCTGTCTGGGATATTTCTGCAAGTCTCGGGATAATCCAAAGCGGATGAAGAACAACGTGCTGCACTCCAGTTCTCTCTCAACTGTTTTCATGTCTGCAGAAGAACAATGTTTTATTTGCAGTCAAATCAGGAACATGATTAGGGAGCTGAGCCCAGGACTGGGGCCAGCGTTGTTCTCGGACCACAGTATCATGTGCTGCTGGAGTACGCACAGAGACGAAGACAAAGGAACGAAAATGTGGATGGTGATGTTCAAGTCACCGGTCCCCAATTCGTCAATACATACCTACCAACAGATCTTACAGTTCGGGCTGTGGCCGAATAAGGACTTTGGTCAATACTTCGACGTCGACACGAACCATGGAGAGTCCACGGATGCTAGCTTATATGAAATTGCTGCCGAGGGCACTAATGGCAGTGATTACACCAAGGAACTGGCTATTTCGTGGATGGCACAGTGTATCCAGAACGCTGATGGTCAACACGATATTTGCAACAAGGGCGACCAAGACTACATTCCCACTCGTCTTCTAGACGTCCAGTATGCTCTAGAAAGCAATGTGGTGCGTCTAGTCTGTCCCAATAATGAAGATGAGAAATTGAAGGGCGTCGAATATGCGACTTTGAGTTACTGTTGGGGTCCTCATGCAGCTGATCAAAACCCTATGCTTTTGACGCACAATCTGGAACTATGGCAAACCGAGGGGCTCACCTTGGATCGACTGCCAAAGACTTTCCAAGACGCCTTCAAAATCGCGTCTTGGTTAGGTCTGAAGTGGATTTGGATCGATTCTATGTGCATCATCCAGGACTCCAAATCAGATTGGAAGATTGAGACGAAAATGATGGATCAAATTTACTCAAACGCAAAAGTCAATATTTCGGCTGATGTTGGAGAAGATAGTCAGTCAGGCTGCTTTGCGCAACGCAAAAAGACCGACATCACTCTACTCCAATTTGCCACCCAGGATCTCGAGAAGGAGTGGATAGCAACCACGGATGACACATTCGAATGGATGGATTCTGCACCTTCGCGTAAGCGAGCCTGGATATATCGTGAGAACCAACTATCGCGGCGAATTCTGCATTGTACTACAAAGGAAATGGTCTGGGAGTGTTGTGCCCTCGGCACATCTGGTTTCGCTAGTGAGACAATGCCACGAGGGTCACCCTTTAACAAAGTCTTCAACGGAGAGACAAAATTCCAAATTCAGATTGCAAATGCCTCAGATACGAATTTAAGCAGGAGGGAACGACGGAAAAGGCTACACATGCTATGGAACTCTACCTGTCAAGACTTTGCAAACAAATCTGTTTCATGTGCCTCAGACTTACCTTACATACTCTGGGGTTTGGCTTTTGAGTTCCACACTCTTTTCAACGGCGAGGGATACGCCTGCGGGCACTGGCAATCTAATCTGGCCGAGTCGCTCACGTGGTGGATACCTGGCGTGAAGCCAGAGCATGACGGCTATCTGGCGCCTTCATGGTCTTGGCTAAGTGCTGGATGTTCGGTGCAATTAGCTCAACTACATCCGAAGCGGCATAGGCGAGCTGTCGTCGATATACAATTCGTCTCCAGGGCCTACGAGTCACATCTCGATAACGGCTTCGGTAAACATGCCCCTGGGTCGTCTATCAGCGTGAACGGCTTCTTGCGTAGGCTACGCTTTGAATATAGCGGTCCTGAAGAAGATGGTCTCGCTTTAAGTGTGGTTGAGGAGGATGAAGATGGTAATGATCGTGCCCGCCACATCGGTCGACACAGGAATCTCATGGGCGACGTAGCATTCCGCTTGACCATGGACCACTGTCAGAACCTGCCTTCTTGTGGTCTAGATTGCTACGCCCTATTCACTACGTTGCAGGAAACGGGAGACTGTATAACCGACTGTGGAAGACACCTTTCCTGTGTCTTACTAGAGCACGACTCGGTGATTCACAACGGGCCTTATCAGTACCACACGTACAAACGGATCGGTACAATGGATAACATCGGCGATTTGTACAGCTTCAAACTTCGCTATCGGGTTGCACCGTCGGTAAGGGTTCCGGAAGTCAGCGTGCCACGAATGGACTCGGGGGATACGTGCACGGGAGAAGACATTTCAGGGGATATATGGAACTTACTTTCGCAGTACCTCAGGTGTGTCCGTCGCGACGTCATAAGTCGGTTCAAGGAGGATGGGATGCCCGATACAGGTGGATACTCATCCTTGGATGAGAATGAGGAGGATGAGGAGGGTGAGAGCGAATGGGAAGAAGATTCTTTGCCGTCGCGACCTCAGAGTGTAACCGGGATCAACGACAACAAAGAAGAGATAGGAGTACGGCCGGTGTCTTCCCAGATATTAACCGAGTGTGAAAGCTTACCAGATGACATGAACGCCGCCGTTGACGAAGGACAAATCGAATATGCAGCCGCTAATGAGAGACACCGTCATCAACTACGGGACATAGTTCTGGGTATCCATGACCACCCATTCTCGGGCCTGGCGAATATGTCGAGTACCGAGAATACAGCCGAAACAGAGGATCATCTGCAACAAGTGTTGTCCTTCGAATCGCGGACGGTGGCGTATGGAACCAATATACGGCAAGACCCAGGGGAAGTCTTGTATCAGTTTGATGATGTGCTAGACATATGGCAGAAGACTCATGGTGTAGTCCCTTGGCTACAACGGTTGGATACTTCTGTATTCACGATAGCTTGAGCATGGAACTATTGGACTTTGAACGGTGTTAAGAAGTTTGTTACAAGAAAGAGTTGGTCCTTCTCTATATACAGTATTAATATGCTACTTCACAAATGCAAAGTATGAATAGGTTGGTGAACTTGTATAATATTAATTATATGTATTGTCGCACATTATGCATTAACACGTCTTGATACAGACGCTCTAAGTACAGGTGTCCAGCTGACACTCATCATCAACTACGCCCCCAGCTTAGTTGGGAAGGTTGGCAGGGGCATAAGACTGGTCAGGCTTGACAACCTTTCCTCCCTGGACCTGCTTGTCGGTATAAGCAGGCCAGACAATCTGTCGCTTGGAGGAAACAACAGAGAAAGTGGTGAATCCGTTTCCGGGGCCGAACTGGCCGCTCCAGCCAGAGGTGACGGTGTAGTCGCCGCACTTGACGGGGCCGCCGTTGCGCTGAGAGGCCTTGCTGCCCTTGACGACGAACTTGCAGGGGGTGGCAGCACCCTTGTGGGTGTTGACCTTGAAGTTCCAGGTGCAGGAGCTGTCGTCCTTGGCACAGCTGCGCTGCATGGTCTCGATGGTCCACTGGGGAGCGGCGGCCATCATGTTGACGGCTTGCTCGGTGGGGGCGGCGGAGACGCTGGTAGCTGAGAGGACAGCGGCGAGGAAGGCGAGAGAGAACTGCATGGTTGCGGTTGAGTGGATGTTCTAGAAGATATTAGTATGTTGAGTGTGGTAGTATTGTGATAGGGTACTGACTTGGAAGGTGGAGTAAAAGGTTGTTGTAGTAGTTGAAGCGAGTGACTGAGTTGTGAGTGATGATGAGAATAAATTGGTGTTGATTGCTGTCTCTTATATAGATTTTCTGTACGGCATGCCCGGGTTGAAATTCTGACCGTAAGATAGTATACGAGGTTCAATACACAGCCCATCTCTGGAGAAGCAAACCCATTCGAGACCAGTCCATTGCAGCCCATGCTAAGCAAAAGCACCATATCGTTAGGCTATTCATTCACGTGGCAAGCTCATTGCGGTCAAGTAGGATGATTTGTCCCTAAGCAGCCTAGTCACATCTCGTATCACCACTAGCCGTGTCAGTTATTTTTGGAGCTACATCCCTTGCTTTACAGCTCAATTAACCTAAAAGTGAGCGGCTGACAGTTGTTCCAACGGGGAAGATGCTCGTATAAGTCATGGATCATTCCATCGGTTGTGAATTATCGAAAGGCGATACCGGATGCGTCTGAAGCTATGGCTATTTCTGTATAGAGCCCTTGTCTAGTGACGCCACATGTCGTTTAGTTCGGGTCATCGGCATGATTTTGTTCAGGGGTCAAGGGTCTCGGCTGTGCCCGCTCCCCACGTTTATCCTTGTCTGTTACGTTACGAGGAAAAGCTTAGCTTTTTGGATGATGCTACGTCGTACGAGGTTGGCTGATGGGTGACAGAACGGTGATCACCGTGTCTTGGTTTACAAAAATACATGACTCAATGTCCGGTTTAATGGGTGAAAGCTGATCTACTCATTTTGTCTCTTCTTGCTTCTGCAGCCAGTTTTTCTGAGACCCTGGGACTATCTAGATGGTATGGGACTAATGAGCAAAGAGTCAAAATTGTAGTGTTGGTGATGTCATTGATTCAGCTCATCGCTCCCACCGCTCGCTTCAAAGGTTGATGCACGGAATCATTCCAGACCACCGATGCCTGTGAACAATTGATGGAACAAAAATGTTCGTAGCTTCGCGTAAAGTCATGGATCAAGATGTCTTTCAATGTTTCACTGAGAGGGCTACCAATTCTGTCTATGACGAGTATTCCAAAAATAAACAGCTTCTGTGCTGGTGTCAATTGAGTTTCCAACAAGCAATGCGCACAAAGCCATTTCTATCACTGTCAGTCTAAAATTATTGACAGCTGGTTAGTAGAAGTAAAATAGATTAAACATTAAAACATTTACTATAAACAGGGCTACTTTGTAAAGCTTGACGACCTAAGAACATCAGTTGAAATAAGCAAATGGCAACCACGGGTAGCTCCCGGGTAGGCTGAGACATGGCTTATCGTTAATCCGACTACTCCACTCATTTAGAGTCACCTGATCAGACACTATTAGTCAGCGATTTTCCCACAGCGGCGCCTTCGTCTCTGTGGTCGTCCGTAGCCACTTGACCCAATCGAACCATCTGGCTGCCGCGATCGCTTCAAGATTCGACACGCTTTGACATGGTCAAGTTGGCCCAATCGTCTTCCTAGATACTGTTGAGGATACGGGCTCTACAATGACGTTCGCCTCCCCCCTTCACCACCTCCGATCGTATGCATCGCGAGAGCCCTTGTCTGATTCTCATCGCGCTTCCACAATTCGCCGGTTTTATCAAGTTATTACGCATTTCAACAACGAGCCAACTCAAGATCAATATGATAGAGTAAAACTTGTTCGCTTCACTTACGAATATTCCTCCAATCAAATATCGCAGGATAATGTCTTGAATGCCTTTTTTGAGTTTATGAAACTGCCAATATCATCTGATGACGATGTCGACTATGGGGATGCAGATGAATTGAGGATCCGATTGTATGAGTTCGCCGACTATCTGATAGATAACTTCTTTCTCCCACGTATGCATTGACAAAATCAATGTCCTCGTCTGTCACTGACCCCAATCCTTGGCAGTCAAGGCATCCGCCAAAAAGACACCACAATCAACGCCAGCATCTCACTCAGCCATCATGAAAGCACAACGCCAGGATCATGTATTCTCTGGGACGCCGGAGCGCCTAGCCTGCCTGAGGGGTGCCTGCCTCCTTCGAGATCGATATCGATGTGTTATTTCACGCAAGTTCGACAAGGCTGAAGCTTTGAAGCGCTTCCAGAAACATGGCGGAAATACTGCTACCGATCAAGACGGAATTTCCTTGGCTGATCCTGGACAAAGATTCGACTATCTTGAGGTTGCGCATATTCTTCCACACTTTCTCACTGGGATCAATTCTTCGGGAGAGCTGGTAATAACCCTTATCTCCACAACATTGCTTCTACTCACCATGTAATAGAGCTCTAAGAAGGCAGCGTCACTGGCGATACTTAATATGTTTGACAGTGGCGTTGCCCATTTGATCGAGGGAGTGGACATTGACCGACCTTCCAATGGTTTTACGCTAACTCTTAGTCATCGCGTGTCTTTCGGCGACTTTCGAGTATACTTTGAGCCTGTTGGAGATATGCCGCCGCATACATATCGGATAGGTACATTTCTGCCAGCTGGTCTTGCAGAGGATGTGCCTGTCACTCGAACCCTCTTCCTCACCGAGGACCGGAGTATCGATCCGCCGTCTGCTCGATTGCTTGCTGTTCATCGTGCTATTGCGCATATTTTGCACCTTTCTGGCGCCGGCGACTATATTGATACCGTGTTGAGAGATGTTGATGAAGTCGGTATTCGAGCTGATGGATCTACTGATATATCACGCTTATTGAAACTGAGGCTCGGAGAGGCCTAGGGCAATTAGAAAAAATTGGTCGCTCATAGCATAAGAGACGAAACTGGAACGTCAACTTATTTCGTGGTTAGTGCAACTTTGAGGACAATATTGATTTCGGCTGCCCTGCATCAAGAGTCGTACACAGGCCTGGCCCAATCGTAAAGTAAACGTATAGTCGGCTAACTTATGATACTTAGACTAGGCTTGTTGTGCTGCTTGTTTTATACCCTAAAGCTTAGAAGGTTAGCTTTTCTACTAGGTAAACTAGAACATGCCAAAGAGAATTTGATGACCTTTATATTCTCTATCTAAACAATACGCTATTTCCTTCAACCGAGCACTCATTTAATTTGAGTTAAGTATAGTAGTAATGTTCTCTTTACACAGTTCACTCAAATCAATAAAGGGTTCCTCTTCCAGGTCGGTGTATACCCCTCCCTGGCTATCCTTTTCCCCTCCAGAAGAACCATCCGCTGGATAAGCCTTAGCAGCCACCCAGCTGCGTCCATCTATAATCCCTGGATGAATAGGCTTTCGTTGCTGTATATGGGCCCTAGCTTGTTCAAGCAGCGTGGTTATATATGGGTAGAACCAGAAGTGCTTGTACCGTTCAAGAAAGAATCGTTTATCGCATGTGTTGTGGTAAAATGCGTAGATACTTTCCGAACCGATATTAGTCGCCAGGTACGTTCGCTGAATCCACTGCCTCTGTGGTAATGCTATTTGCAATTCTGGCACGGCGGATAACCTGTTCCATACTCTGCCGAAAGCTTGGTAGACGCTTGAGGGCATCTGAATTGTGTATGGTCGAAAGGCAGAATCTTGTTGTAGAAAATCTCGGTCGATAGGCGCAGTGAGATCGTGATTCCTGTATTTGAGAAACTGGATCTCAAGTTCATTCCGACACTGAGTTTGTGTAAATGCCGAATCAAAGTCTACAAAGACATGGAACTCGGTTGTGTCTTCTGGCCCATCTCTCGGTCTGGGCAGTGAAGTAAGGTTGCTCAAATCAGCTGGATACTCTCCGTTGTTCATATCAAGAGCACGATGATATTCCTGCCTCACGTAAAGTTGAGCTGTGAACCATTGATCCATGTGATGAATCCTGACCCTGTCTTCGTCGTTGGGGTCAACCTTTTCGTCATCTGCCTTGACGAGATCGAGCACGGCTCTGACGAACTTTCTTATATCACCCACGGGGCCCATGATGGTACCAGAGTTGAGATACCGCGAGTCTAAGAATCGTGCGTCGTCGTTCCCAGTCCTGACGCCGAATTTGTAGCGAGGAGAGTTTGATGGTGGCATTAACGGACACATGGGCTCGTTTGGTGACCCAACAAAGCACATCTTCCCAGCGCCATATAAAATGGTCTGACGAATCCCAAGTTCATGTAATTGATCAACAGTCAGACCTCGTTGATCAGCAAGCCGTTCTTCAGACTTTCTCGACATGTCAAAGTAACGCTCAATCATTACCTCTGCAGGTAATTGTGCCAGCACATCGAAGCTATCAACAATGATAACTAGGTCGTCATCTTGCGCATCGAGATCGTCAAAGTAACGGTTCATAACACGGAGCTTGGCAAGGTGGTCTGCTGAGTCAAACTCATTCTTGCCCTTGTAGCCGATTAATGTGGGAATTGGATACTGGTTGACAAGCGCTGAGACGATGCCGGCACAGACTGCATCGTTCACTATGCTTGAGGGTATGAGATAGTGGAGACGAGATGTTTTTGGCGATCCATGTTTTGATGATAATGAGGAAGAGTTGGCCTGAGAATTGTTAATTTATTGGATATTTGACATGTGCTGAAATAAATGAGACTTACAATGAATCGGTGGTCTGAATTACTAGCATATAGCCATGTCAGGCAGAGTATAAAAACGACCACGATAAGTGTTGTGCGCCGTCTAACGATCTTGGATACGAGTTCCATTATAATCGTAAGCGATATGTGCTTCTCATATGAAAGTGAAAAAAGTAGAGATCTCAATCCTTGGCCTCAAAAAGCATCTGGTAAGCATATGGGACTAGCAATTAACTCCATCTTCCCCTGAGCCATTCCTCAGATGGTTAGTACTGTGAAATATTGCTTGACTTTGCTTTTGTGTACTTCTCCTTGTCAGCCCCAAGCTGCAGGTGGAGATAGGGGATATTTACCATGCTGTTCACCCCTGAGCTAAGGAGAGTGGCGTGTAGGGATTGCACTTGTGGCTTGCCCCTAAAAGGCGCGGTAATAACCAAGTCAACTCCAAAAGTTGCAAAAAAAGACTCCAGAAGACATCACCAAATGCTGCAATGATACAAGCTCTGTTCACTCGGCGCGTATTTTACGCGGCTGTATCGCTGGCGTTGACGTGGATCCTCGCCTTGACTTATCGCGAATCTTTGTTCAATACAGTCAAGTCACAATTGACATCTTCTACAACTTCTGGGATCATCATCAAAGACAAGGTCGCGACCATTACCGATACTCTCTTCACACCACGCTTGATTCCTCTTATTCTTCATTATCGCGGGGTTCTTGGCCCGTCATGGCCGATTGTGTTCTTTACTTCACAATCGACATTTGACAAGCACTTCTCACCAAATGCACCATCTACGTCTGCAGCATGGCGTCAAGCAATAGCAGATGGATCTATTGAGACGCGAATTATATCATCTGAGTTCAACCTCACTTCGCGAAAAGGCGTCAATTCTTACTTTTCGGATCCTTGGCTGTGGGAACAACTTGCGCCAGCCAAACACGTTCTTGTCTTTCAAGCCGACGCAATGCTTTGCGCAAATGCACGAAAAGCAGTGGATGACTACCTTGAATGGGATTTCATCGGCGCTCCCCTTAACGACACACGACAAGTTTTCAACGGTGGTTTATCCCTCCGCAACAGACCTATGACGCTCGACATCGTCAAGAGTAAAGACTGGTGGGAAGATACGAATACAAAAGATGCAGAGTATGAAGGCCATGGCGAGGATTACTGGATGAGTGTCCTGATGCGCGAGAGAGGAGCTCATCTCCCATCCGTCCAAGAGGCGTTAACTTTTTCTAAACAATTACCCTGGCACTTTAAGCTACCGGGGGACCCGATCGGGTATCACAGAGTGCATAGGCAGCTGAGAAGAGATAAGAAGGCTATTCCCAAGATCCGGGAGTGGTGTCCCGAGATTGATCTGGCAGGGACTGGAAAGCTACGATAGATAGCTAGTACTATGTACTCTGTAAAAGCAATCAAATATTTTTTTGGAACTAGAAGTGACTGGCGACGCCACACAAGCATGGATGTCGACCATTTAGGGGTATTTCTGGTCTACTCAACGCTAAATCTCGCTAGACCGAGATGCATCTTCCCACTGTTTATGAGCGACTTGCTTTCGTCCCATTTTCCCAAAGCAATTGCCCATCCACACAAACACAACCATGCCGAATCGTTTTCTTATCTGGGGCGAAACAGGCTGGGTAGCCGGCCATCTCAAAGCCCTCCTCGAGAAACAAGGCAAAGATGTACACACAACCAGTGTTCGCATGGAAAACATTACTGCTGTGGCAGAAGAACTCAGAAGGATCCAACCAACACACGTTCTAAACGCTGCCGGCTGTACAGGTCGACCCAATGTTGACTGGTGCGAAGACAACAAGGCACAGACGGTCCGGTCCAACGTTATCGGCACGCTGATTCTAGCGGACCAGTGCGACCTACTTGGCATCCATTGTACGGTCTTTGCAACGGGCTGTATTTATCAGTATGATGAGAAGCATCCCGTCGCTGGTGCTGGGTTTACAGAGGAAGATTCGCCGAATTTTGCGGGGAGTTTTTATTCCATGACAAAAGGCCATGTTGAGCCGGTACGTTAAGCACCCTAATTTGAGATGGAAGACGACTAGGATCTGACTGACACGTTTTAGATCTTATCTTCCTACGAAAATGTGCTTATTCTCCGCTTGCGCATGCCCGTCAGCGATGATTTGCACTCAAGAAACTTTGTCACCAAGATTTTAAACTATGACCATGTCGTCAACATGCCAAACAGCAACACCATTCTTCACGACCTGCTCCCTGTATCCATCTCACTAGCAGAACATGGAGACACAGGAGTATTTAACTTCACTAACCCAGGAGCTATTTCTCACAATGAAGTATTAACACTGTTCCAAGATATAATTCGGCCAAGTTTAACATGGCGTAACTTTTCTGTTGAAGAGCAGTCGCATGTTATAAAAGCTGGAAGAAGTAACTGTATGCTCGACACGAGTAAACTTGAGGCTAAAGCTAGAGAGTATGGGTTTACTGTACCGGAGGTGCATGAGGCATATAGACTGTGTTTTGAGCGTATGAAGGCTGCGGGAGTTGAATAAATGGGTGTATACTTGAGATCGAGTTAAAAATAGAGTAATAACAACTGTATGATGAATCATTACTTGCGCGTCGAGATGAGTGGTGTTAGAGCATTGAGACGGGTGGGAGCAAGCTAGCCTCAGTGACTAACCCCCTGAACCTGCAGTAGCGTCAGGGGAAACTGGACGTTTTCATCAGCCGCTAACTTGGAATCCTTGTTATCGTCAAACCTTCCACTCTTTTCTCTTCAATGGAATAACCACATTCTAACTTAGCCAAGCGCAACTCTTTTTAGCAGTCAAAATGCAGTCCAGTGCATCCTCGGCAAATGATCACACCAACTACAAGCTCCAAGAAATGAGTCATGATCATCAAAGGTTATCGTCCAGCGATGAAGAAAGTGCTTCGTTCTTGTCAGATCACGAAGAGAAAGATGAAGTGGTTGAGTCAAAAGACCTGAAAAAAGCGATTTTTTGGATAATTGTTAATATTGTTGCTACTGTTCTCATTGTGAGCCAACTTTTCTTTCCTCTAGCGTTTTGCGGGATTCTGACCGTTTGATAGGTATTCACCAATAAGGCTATTTTCGATGATGATAACCTCAAGTTCATCCAGCTGAGTTTCGCAGCATTCCATTTTACAACTACATGGCTTGTTCTCTGGATTATATCTAGAGACCGGTTTGCCTTTTTTACGCCCAAGAATGTTTCCCTCACGCAAATGCTTCCACTCAGCGTCGTCATGACACTCAACATCATCTTCCCAAATCTTTCCCTCGCATTCTCAACTATCACGTTTTATCAAGTAGCCCGTGTCTTGGTAACCCCATGTGTGGCGATTCTTGATTATACCCTTTACAGAGTTACCGTGTCTGGTTTGGCATCTTCAACACTTGTTGTTGCATGTCTTGGTGTTGCCATGGTATCTTACTATGATTCAAGACCATCAGATGATGCCAACGTCAAAACTACTTCGCAAATCGGAATAGTCTTTGCTTTGGTGGGTGTGTTTTTCTCATCGCTTTATACAGTCTGGATTGCGGCTTTCCGGAAGAAGCTTGCTATCTCAAGCATGCAGTTGCTGCTCAATCAGGCTCCTTTGTCTGCTTTTCTTCTCCTCTACTTCATTCCCTGGGTTGATGAGTTCCCAGTCATAAGTGAAGTTAGTATCAGCCGCTGGATACTCATTCCATTTGTAAGTCAACTCCCCACCCCGGTATGTGCAGAAACTGATTTGTTTAGTCTGGCATCTTGGCGATGTTGATAAATATTTCCCAATTCTTCATCATCGCAGAAACTGGCCCCATCGCTAGCACTGTAGTGGGCCACACCAAAACATGCACAATAGTGGTCCTCAGCTGGGCAATTTCGGGTCGAGTTGCAACCGACATGTCCGTTGTTGGTCTGCTAACAGCACTTACAGGGATATTCAGGTGAGTAGAACGCCACAATCTTGAAACTTGTCAGGCTGATTCGATACAGTTATTCATTTGTGGTACTTCGACAAAAATAGCGAAAAAGGAAATCTGGTGGCGATCTTTAGTAGGATGGCAATTCGCCGCTAAGCTTGGTCTAGAATCAATAGTCTCTTTAGCTCTTCAGTCCAACTGCCCGAGACAATTTTACGTGCATGATAAGTCCTGTATCGGAAAAGAAAGCTACGCGCTTAGCACTCATCACTAAACCAAGCTCGACAGGGGCCGTAATTACATGAAGCTCAGACAGAAACACAGCGCCTACTATATTACCTCTCGTCGTCGCGACCACATGTCTGTGGCTCTCATCATCATTCAGGTCATCTTTTGCACCAGTCACTCGTTTAATCAACCAAGATAACTTTGTTATCACTACACTCTTTACAATGATCTTCACCAACTTCATCGCCGGCGCTATCGCCCTCTCCATCGGTGTCAGCGCCGGTCCTTGCCGTATCAGCTCTCAGACTTCTGGTACTGCCGCCACCACCACTGCTGAGGCCTCACTCGCAACCTCTACCGTTCTCACCACCACTGCCCTCGATTTCACTACCGATCTTACTACCTTCCTTACCATGACTGGCACAACCACTGCTGAGACCACTGCCGTTGAGGAAACCACTTCTGCTGCTGAGGAGACCACCTCTGCTGCTGAGGAAACCACATCTGCTGCCGAGGAGACCACTGCTGCCGCCGAGGGTACTACCACTGCCGCTGACGAGACCACCGCTATCGAGACCACTGCTGTCGATACCACTGCTCTTGAGGCCACTACCACTGCCGAGGCTACCACCACTGCCGAAGCTGTCACCACCCAGGCCACCAGCGCTGCACCTGAAGCCACAACCTCTTCGGCTGTCCTTGTCCAGTGCCGTATGAATGAGGAGTGTGATTCCCTCCTCGACGTTAGCGGAATGAGCTGCATGGAGAACACTTGCGAGTGCGGAACTGACTCCCTCTGTCACGTTGTGGTATACTAGAGGGGCAGGTAGCTTTGGGGGTTATTAATTACTGTATTACTCTAGTAGTTGATAAATGACAAGAGGATGTATTTGAATTCTTAAATAGAGGAGGTTACTAGTTGTTACTGGTAGCTTTTTTATTATCTAGCTTATAATATGTGACTAGTATAATGATTGCTCAAATGAAGCTATGTCGCAAAAAACGGTCAGAATTTCGTTCATTATAAACGGTTGGTTATGTGTTGTTCATCTTTTGATAGATATCCAGACGTTGAATAACATGACGTCTATGAAATGAGCTCTTATCCAATGCTGACTTCTAGTTTTCAAGTTGTTTTCAAAATACCTACTTGGCATCTTTTTTTGTTACCAACATGTCCAAGGGTATTAGAAAGAGGGCCTTTCTGATACAGATACAACAGGCGAGATTCGTGACTGACTTTGTGCCACTTGGAGCAGACTCTGGGGCTATTCACTCCGTATCGTAAAGATCCAGTGAACTACTTATAACATGAGGTGGCGAGTCATTCAAGATGGATGCTCCTAACAGTACGGCTACTCAGGATGTAATTCCAACAATCTGAAGAAAAAGGTGATAATCACGAGCGACTCTCGGGTAGACTGATGTACGGGCTATCATTAATCCGACTTCATCCAATTTTGCTGAAAAAGGAGGCGGGCACAACAGCGAGGGTTGAGAAACCCTTCATCAGCAACGTCTCAAACTGCCTATTCCGTTCTCCATCGGCTCATTAGGCAATGATCGTTACGCTTGCTTCACTGCACTTCTGACTGGCTGAAAATACCTTCGTCTGCTAGGGTTCCGTCTGTGTACGGCGATATGATGTCGGGCCCAGATCGATATGTGACACTGCTGACGCGCCTAAAACCTAGCAAAGCCACCACCATGCAGATGGACACACGTAATCGTCGATCATGGACACTACGTTTCAGCTACTGGGCTTCGAATCCCAATTCGAACATGGCGCTGCATGGTGGAGCTTTATTGTCTCATTCTATCGACAGCGCCGTCTTAGTTCTGATGATAGTGTGCAGTATGCCGATACGGACTCGTTCATTCAATTAATAGCTCTTATTCATGCAGTGCAACACACTATACCATACGGTGATCGTTATCGCCAGCCATCTCGTGCACCCGATTGTCACCCATCTCATACGGAGGTTGTACAGACTCTCCACTCATCTCGTAAGCCAGATGCTGCCCCAAGGTTGGCGACATTCTTTGTGACATGTCACTTTGTGCACTTGGTGACATGGGGTGATTCATCCAAACCTGCGGCGAGGCAGAATTTGGCGAGCTCAGGGCCGTCATTGTTGACCCTCTCCAGTCGCTCAGTACCGGGGACCTGGGGTCAGGCTTTCCGATATTTGGATCAGATAATGGATCTTGTTCCATCGGGTTGACCTGTATTGATTGACGTGTCTTTTTTCGTGATTGTCGTACGAACCAGGTGATTCCGAAAAGAACAAGAGATAGTGCTGCAAAGCCTCCAACCGCGCCACCAATGATGGCCCCGAGATTGTTATGCGTGGAATTGTTCTGGCTGGAAGGCGGCGGATTGGAAGGTGGCGAGGTAGATGGCGGTATTGTGGAAGAGCTCGATACTGTACTGTCGGTTGATGAGGACTGAGAAACAGACCCAGCAACGTCCAAGGTTGTGGTAACGAAATTCGCATTCTCTTGTCCGATATACGTAAACGAAGCCGTCGAAACTCGAGTCGCGGGCGTTGGTGAACATCTATAGTCCTCGATTCCTTGTGGGAACTCATACGTCCCGCAGTAAGGAGAAGATTCATTCGTACTACGGAATAATGTCAGTTATATGTCGCTGTGAGGATATGCCGTTCCTACTCACCAGAGAAGGTACAGTGGGTTGCCCACGCACGTATCATTACAAAGGCTCGGATTCAACGCCATCTCCCTGTCAAGACAACGAACATGGACTTCCCAGCTTTTGTCATTGTCGATGTCACCGCAAACTATTCCTAGCGAAGCAGCCCACATACATGGTCGTTGGTTTTCGCAAGTGATGGGGAGCGCCGGTCTGCCTGATAGAAATCCGCATGTTTCGTCTGGTGCTATTGTAACGACAATTGGATCAATAGATGAGCTGGTGTCTTGACGTTTGATCAATTCCGTATGAATGGAGTCTGATGGTGATCGGTCGAGTTCCCAGGTTTGTGATGCTTGCGTTGGCTCAGGAAGAATTCGTCCAAAGGAACCCTGGATGACCCAAAGGCCAAGAAATATCACAACGTGTTGTAGGTTATTCATCTCGAAGTTTGATGTGAAAGTACTGACAAAAGCTCATGCCTACGGCAAGGGTGTCTCACACGTTCTGGTATTGTGGTTTACTTTTACGTGACAACAGAAAATCAGCCTAACAGCAGCGGCATATGTGTATCTCGAGACGGCAACAACCAATACCCGGAGTAAGACATTCTCATACACACCAATATTAGGCATCGTCATTCATCGCAGCCAATCACTTCGCAATAGCTGCTAGTCCCGAGGCTGCCGTGACTGGGTCACCGAAAGCAAATGGAGGGGCTGAGGGCTGTGAGCTGTGGTTGACACGACGCTACATATGAGTGGCGATGGCGCTGTAATCATTCCAGGACTTGCTTTAAGTTACGAAGATAAACTGTACACTGCACATGCATGGTGTTAGTGTGCTGGCGATGCGCCACCAGTTGAGTGTCTCCGCTGAAAATTGATATGCCACGACATGATTAGACTATACTCTAATAGTTAAGGTTAATATGTTAGATTTTGAATTCATTGATGAAAGCTGAATCCTGAATTGGAACGGTACAACAGACTCAGGGTTTGTCATCGTGTCGTGAGTAGCGAGGCCTTTCCATCGCAGAGGAGGGTCGATGTCAATGTTGTGCTTCCCTATGGTCTGATAAACCAGCGATTGGTCGACACAGCCTCATCCTCCCCGATTGATATATATATCATCCGTTCAAACATGGAGTTTGACATGGAAGGAAGTTTCGGACTCACCACAACTTGATGTGCTCCAGGCAGATTTAGTGAAGCTAACGACTTTAGTGGCTGACGATGTCATGAAGACATCCAAACAGCTGTAAGCTCGTAGGACTTCCTCACAGCCATCTGATAAACTGGATAAAATATGACGACAACCAGTGTGCCAATGATCTTGAAGCGGCTTGGGCGATTCCAAGTCGAGAATCCTTGGCAAAACATATTTAAGCCTCTCAGATCTCGGAGCCCGATGTCCATCAAATCAGGGATGACTAATATGACTGCATATCAAGTTTCGTACTAGGCATGCATTGAGGCTCATGCATCTGCAAGCCCCAAGGTTAAAATGGTAAACAGCCGTCTCACAACGGAAGAGAGCGCAACACAAACTACGATGCCATATAAATAGATGCGGCGGAATAGAACAATAAAAATGTGTGACCATATAGCCTTGAGATAACCTCTTTCTGTTTGAGATTGCCATAAATCAAAGGTGACAATACGATAATATGCATGTTCTGAACAGCCTCATCATTGGGCTTCTCATCGGAGGCGCTTGGAGTCAAACTGTGGAGGAGCCTGAGACACAAGTTGAGAGTGTTGTTAGCCAGCAGATCCCAGCACCCACTCAGCCGAATGCTCCAGTAGAGCCAACTGTTCCCACGGCTCCCATCGTCCCGAATGTACCATCAGAGCCTACGACACCAACCCAGCCAACCGTCCCTACTGAACCTACTCAAGAAACAACATTGACTGAGCCAACCGAGATTCTTGTACCATCCGTACCAACAGAACCCACGGTGCAAACAGAGTCAACAGCATCGTCAGAGTCAACTGCTTTGCCAGAGCCTATTCAGCCTACAATACCGACTGAAGGAACCGGATCTGCTACCGATTCTATTGAAACTGCGGTATCTAGCTCACCGACTGAATCTATTGAGCCAGCTGCATCAGGAGAGTTGACTACTCCTGGCCCACTTGAACAGCCTGCCAATGCAACTGAAACGGGAACCGAGTCTGTTCAACCAACTGTGTCTCCTACTATATCAGACCAACTGACTGAGCCTTCTTCCGAACCTACCCAGTCATTGGAATCTGGAACTGAGAGTCTTTCATCGGCCGAGCCTACTGAGATGACTACCCAGAAAGAGCTTAGTGAATCTAATGAACCACTTGTATCCTCAACTGAATCCATCCAGCCATTGGTTCCAACAGAGCCTACAGGAAATACTCAAGACGGTGCATCAACAGAATCTGCCATAGACCCTAGTGACCAGACTGGAGCTGTGGATCAACCAACTGAGGTAACTGAGTCTGCTGGTTCAATTCAGCCAACAGAGCCTACCGATATATCTGAAGCCATCAAGCCTACACAAGACAGTGGACCAAGTCAGTCAGACGCATCAGCTCTGCCAAGTGAAACAGAGGGCCCCTCAGCATCAGAAGTAAAAACAGAACCCGTTACCGTATCTGATCAAACGGCGGAGCCACCTTCCCAAACCGAACCCCCATCAGGAGTAACTGAGCCAACTGATGCAATCACCCCAACAGCCCCGACAGATAATGTTCCTGATGCATCTACAGGTCCTACAGAGACCGGACAAGGGTCGGCTGGTCCTATCAACACCCAGGCACCATCCAATGATTCCAATAAGCCTAGTGGGATCCCTGAGGAGACGCAATCCTCTCCATCAGGGTTCACGACAGTTACTGTTCCTCCGCCTGAATCTACAGGTGAAGTTGTTAGGTTGGACTTAACCGAAGCTTCACTAGGCCCAGGCGCCACGTTTACAACGATTGCAGGAAAAGAAGCCATGTCAGTCTTTTCATCGAAAAATGTCCATATAAACTAACAGTAATTACAGTTTACTCCAAGCCCCTCCCAATAGTGAGGCCAAATTCACCCTCGAAGTAAAGGAGCCACTAGATATTGTTGAAGATAGTCTCGTCAACATCAGGGTTTCGGTCAAAGTCGAAGAAATTGATTCCAATGGCCGCAAGAGGTTTCTCTTTGAACGAGCGGCGGGAACCCGCCTCCAGTTGATCATGAACGAGAAGAAAATCTACGACAAGCAAGTCAAGACGACTGATGGCAAGTTCAGAGAGATCAAAAGTGAAAAGACTAGATTCGTAAAGAATCCCTTGATTGAGGTACTTCAGAGGGCTGGGAGCAATCCTGTTGCTGTGACAGTGCGTGGACTATCATTTGTGGGACCGTCAACAGAAACAAGACCAAACGTTCCAGTGGTGGTCTCCCGAACTGAAGTTCTTCCTGGAACAAGGGAAAAATCTACAGTACCGGCAGACGAACCAACTGCTAAACCTCAAGAGCCGAGTGTCCGGCCTGAGGAGCCAAGCATTCCACCAGAACAGCCAACCGTTCAACCAGAAGAACCAACTATACCATCAGAGGACGCTGGGCAGGATTCTGTCCCAGGTAATCAGGAAACTACAGTACCAAGAGTGCGACCCACTGCCGCCCCAAATGTACCCGGTACAGAGTCTATCCGTGTACCTCAAGAAACAGAAGCCCCCAGTGCTACTCGTGGAGGTGGCCCAGATGAAGAATCTACGAACATACCTTCATTGTCCAACTTGCGGCCTGAAACTGGAATTGGAACTGCCACTGGCTTCCCTGGTATCGGAACTCCAGCAATGGCTACTCCAACAAGTACACCTGGACCTGTACAGATTCGTCCGAATGAGGCACATCACGATGTTGTGGTGAATAGGGTTGTGCTATACGGGATTGTGCTTGCTGCAGCAATTATGGTTTGATGTAGTATCTGTCATAACTCGGGGTACTCGATCATTATGCAACTCATTTTATTCATCTATTCTGTCCCTCTCCACACCGTTTCGTCTTCTCATCGATAACGTTGAATGTGAGGGGTATCACGTGTATGGTCACGTGTGTGAATCAAAGACTTCATTTCCAGACACTGAACTGAAAACTTGGCTAATCATTTAAATGTCGATCCCATAGCCCAATGAAGCTTGTCTCATTTTGAACTATAGTAAGATTTAAAAGTCAAGGGTTGGAGTTTGGAGAGCGAGAGTCCTCGATGACTGTTTCCGAATTGTCACTGTTCTTTCAGCTACTTATCAGGTTGCCTATCACGCTGTCCAGCCTGTAACAAACGCATCAGCCACCGTTACGTCGTAGACGTGATTATGATGTAAGGTCAGGATGACTCGGCTGATGCCAAATAAGACCTCGCATATAGCTGAGCAACCACCATGCAAAAGAACCTGCGTAAGCACCGAGCCTGATTTTCAGTGGTTAAAAATAATTATCTAATGTGTAAAATGTCCTGCACTTTCAAGCCTTGTTGTCACATTAGATACTAATCCCGCTATTATAGACTGGAAGAAAAAGATGGCAATTGCCTCCTAGAAGAAACCTGGAGAGGTACCTGATTGTCGAAAGTCGGCTCGACATTGGGCAAGTTGTAATTTGACGAACTCTATGTTATATTGGAGTAGCTATAGAAACCAAAAGACTTAGTATTTCCACTACATGAACATATAATCCTGTGTAGAAAGATGCTTAATTTAGCGGTCAACCGCACCACTTCCCATCTCATGGATCCCAGAATCTTCTAACTCATGTAGTGGCGATTGGACAGATTCTCCGCTCATCTCATGAGTCATCTGTGGTCTCATCGGTGACATGATACCTTGTGATGTCTCGCTAAGTGCACTTGGTGATGTTGGTTGTCCTGTTCCAGTTTGTGGTGAGGCGGTAGTCGGCCAGCTTAGCGCCGTCGCTGTTGAGCTTCTCCAGTCGATTTGTGCCTCCGTCTTTCCACTACTATGATCTAATGGGTCAACGGGTGTTGAATGACGATGTTTCTCGTTCCTTGACTTTCTGATAGTCCAAAAGATTGCCAAAGCCACAAGGGAAATAGCTACAAATCCTCCAACCGCTCCACCAATGATAGCTCCAAGATTTGTCTGGTTGGAAGATGACGGGGGAGAAGTCGATACAGATGTAGAAGAAGGAGAGGATGAGGTTGGTAGGGTGGAAGATCGTGTTGTGGAAGCTGTGGTTGAATGGGGTGTCGAAATTGTCCCAGTAACTTCAAAAGTCTGAGTAGTAAAATCGACGTCAAGCTGGCCGCTATGGGTGAATGATACGGTTGACTGTCGACCCCCACGAGTCGACGAACATCTAAAATCCTGAATGCCGTCAGGTTCATAGAGATATGTTCCGCAATAAGGATTAGACGCGTTGGTACTAAAGAGCGAGAGTATTAGTAATTAACGTCTGCGATGCTGTTGTCTATTGCTCACCAGTGTAGGGCGTACGTATCGCTACGACATGTATCGTTACATTGAATTGGATCTAAGGCCACCTTCCGGTCATAACAGGTGACGTGAACTTCCCAGTCGTCTGTTGGGGTAACTTTACCACATATTATCGCCAACTCTTTCGCCCACATGCATGGTAGCTGGTTCTCGCAAGTAATGGCGACTCCGGGGTCCCCTGAAAGATAACCGCAAGTTTCATCTGGGGCTATGGTCACGACATAAGTCTTGGTAGAGAGGGATTCCTCTTGACGCTTGACCTCAAAGATATGAGTTGGCTGTGCCGGCACGTCAAGCTCATGAATTTGCGAGTCTTGCGTCGGTGCGGAAAGAGACGAGCCATGAACTATGAACAGAAAAAAGAAAATAAATAAATGTAGTAAGTTATGCATGTAGACGTTGAGAAATAATAATGGCTTGCCAGGAAACAATGGCTAATTCAACGACGCCTCCTGGCTTCGGGTACAGGGGATTTACTTTAACGTGATAATGAGAAATTCGCCTCACTGTAAAGCACATGGGCGAAGAACGACAAATATTGCCACACGTTGGACACGTTGATAGACACCCAATGATGAATTATCTACGACATATTGACCCAATGATAATCTAGAGTTGTCAGTTATGAGGCCTTCTCTACGACATTGTGGCTGGCTTAGTGGGACACACTGAGAGCCTGGTGGGCAGGAGCTGAAGGATTGTCTTGATGGCGCATGCAGGCTGCATGATGTATCAAATCAGGCTCTGTAACAAATTAAAAGAGGAAACAACATTTATGCCATATGTAGTATGTTGGTGTCTGAGTGATGCGTCACTAAACAATAGGCGTAGTTGAAGATCAGTTTATCAGTACAAGACGAGGTCACTTTGGTAGGGTTGATATCCTATCCTTGGTCACGAAAACTAGTCCGAGAAACAGGTAATGGAATACTATACAGTAAGTCGCTAATTTTAGACTACCTTGCTACGGGAAGCTCCTCTACATCATTTAGTCGGTTTACTTATTATTGTTTCGTTTGATGCCAGGCTGTGTATGGCATGTTATATCGTGACGGACTTGGTACATGATATGCAAAGCAAACCATTGAGGTGGTATATGTCGCTTAGCAATATATGATGAATCCTGATTTCATCCTCGTAGGATCGAAGCCATAAGCTTACTGACATGTTCTAGCAAACTGAAAAGCAGGCTGCGCAAAATATCCCAATACCATTGGAGGGGTCTGGAAGATCCAATGTTAAGACACTTGCTCCAACACACTCATCATGAACACGGTTCGGCAGCCTATAAGAAACAGACTAGAATGACTGCATAATAATTTTATACTACACATGCGCATAGCCCCATTTATGTTCAGCCCCAAGGTATGAACAGCCATAGCCTCCTCAAAAGAAGTCCGGTTACAGGGTGCGCTTCATTGTGCTATATATATAGAAGTAATTCAGGAAAGGACGGGTTATTTGAGAGACAAAGTAAACTGTTTCTCATGATCAGCTCAACATATTCTTCACATCTTGATACTATCCTTCTTATCACTGAAAGAGATCAAAATGTATCTTTTGACTCTGACCATCGTTGGCCTTCTCATCGGCAGTTCTTCAGGCCATGTAGTTGAGGTTGTGACCACACCATGTGAAACACTCACTATCCCTCAAGACGAACCACCAAGTTACTATCCAGTTGATTCTACTCAGCTGGAAAGCTCAATTATCCTAGTAACGTCCCTAGCTCCAGTCGCGCCAACTGCATCAATTGAGGCCGAGCATACGATATTATCACCAGTCACTCCATGTGACACTGCTCAGTCTTCAATTTCGATGGTCACATATGAACCGGTACCAGAACCTGTCTATGACAATCCACCAATTGAGTCTAAGCATGAGACACCAGTACCAGTGGAGCCAGTCACTCCATGTGATACTACTGAGTCTTTGCTACCAACGGTCGCATATGAGCCGGTACAAGAATCTGTTTCTTATGTTCCGCCAGTTGTCACCGTTGAGACAACTTCAACTAGTCAATACGTGCAAACTACTTGCACTGAATCAATTAGGGATGAACCTATCCAGTATTCCGCACCCGGTACCAGTACCATTCAACCAACTATCCACACCTATGAAGCATCCGTCCATGAACCGGAGCCTAGCAAATACGATAAACCTGTATATCACCCGCCCGTTTCTGTCCCAATCTATACGCCTGACCCAATCTCTGAGCCTGTCCCGTCTCCCATACCAACGGAACCCGTTCAGCCTCCCATTGTCGAGCCTACTGTTAAAGAGCAACCGCAACCAGCACCATCAAGTTTCAAGACAGTTACCAGCATAGTTGCTGCACCTACAAACCTTGTCGTCAAGTTGAACCTCAGTGAAGCTACATTGGGTCTCTATGCGACATTTATTGAAATTCACGGACGCCGAGCAATGTATGATGCCCCCTACATTAATAATAAGCCTTGGTACAAGCTAACATACACCATAGTCGACTGGCGCCGCCTCCACACGGCGAAGCAAGTTTCACTATCAAAGTCAATGAGGATGCAGAATTCCCGCCTGATAGTTTCGTCACGCTCTTGACTTCACTCAAAGTTGAGGATATCTGCCCAAACACCAAACGCAGATCGAAGGTCTTCGAGCGAGATGATGCTGGCAACAAATTTGAAGCAATTGCCGATAAGAAACAGATCGTCAAGAAGCGGCTCAATGGTCCTGGCAAGAAGGCTCAACAGATTGAGAGCAAAAAGTTCAAGCCGGGAGTGGGTAAGGCGGTTACAGTCATACTAAAAGGCGGTTCTAACCCTGTTGCCGCCAACGTGAACAGCCAATCCGTTCGAAAGTCTTGAGGGTGGAAAGGATGACAGAGCACTGATAGATTCAACGGGTTGGAAGTGGGGGAAAACGCGTTACCCACGAGTCAATGATTTCTATATAGTCCTTCAATCCTTTACTAGTCAAATAAAAACTTCTGTTAATTCACTAAGTAAACTGTTTATCTTCCTTGCAATGAAGGCGACCATGTCACTAGTAGTGGTATTCCTCATTGGTGTGAGTTAACACAAAGGATACTACTTGATCTCATCAAATCTCTTCTGCCAATCCGCACTATAGGTCTTCATTTCCTTTCGCACAGTCGGCATACCCAAAGCCACCTTCTCATGATTTTGCTCCTTCATGACATTCACCATCATGCCAGGGCCATCTTGTATCTTCCTCAAGCTCTCGAACGTGAGCTTTGGTAGAGTTTGTGAGCTTGTAGACCGTTAGTTGCAATCAGTAGTACTTGGAAGAAGGGTATCCTACTGAGTGGTTGTGGTGTTCGACAGAGGATTACCCATGGCTTCGTCTTGATAGAATTGATGTCTTGGTATGTTGGTTTGAGACCTTGATGAATCGATTTGAACTCCAAGACTCATCTCCAACTTCCTCTCTATATACTCCAGATCTTCCACCTAATTCATGACTACGACTCCAAATTGTCTCATCACCAACAACCTACGATACTTCCCTGGGAAGGTTTACTTGAGCCTCCAGTGCCTGGCCCTGTTTCGACTTTGTCCCTTCTTCGCGATACCCTCATGTAGTGTGGGTACCATCGGTTACTGCATGATATCACCCCACGGAATGTCACTGGTTACACAAGCTTGGCCAAGACATGTATCGATACCCTGGTCTCTTGTGCCAATAAATTCCAAATGAGGCTGAAAGTGCCAAAGCAGACAGACCAACAAGATGTCTCTCACGTAGACAACTGGCCAGTGATAAGGCGACTGCAGACACACTTAGCATGCAGGGCTTGTCACATCCCCGCCCTTCTTGTCTCTCTTTGCTTTTTCTCAGCTGCATCGATCGAACGCCTAATTGTACAAGAAATGCTAGCACTAATCAGGCAGAGCCGCAGAGCACAGGTACTCCCACATGCCCACATCGTTTTGCTTGTTCACTTATCATTCTACCCATCATCTCTATGTTCCCTTCGCACTGCCGCCCATGTTGTATCACTGTGTCACTGAGCGGTGGTAAACTCAAAGAAAATTAATATTAAATAAAGGAGAGTATTATGTCTATCATCGAGCAACAACAAGTAGAGGTCTTCCCATCTGTCCAGACCGCCCAGCATACCTTCTTCTCCGATACCCTGGCGGCCGCCGGACCTTGGGCTTGCCGCAGACGTTCCGCTGGTGAACCAAGAGATTATCCTTCCTTTTACACGCTCTCCCACATTCACAAATCCATGGCAGCGTTTCCTCGTGTCTGTTCTTCCAGTGCTTATTGAAATTGGCCCTTCTGTACGCCTTTGCACCTTTTGGCCGGTAATCACATGCTGGGCAACTGATCTCTCCATCGTCGCCCAGATTCAACACAGGGAGCCCTGATGCAGGTCGAGATGACGTAGAGTTTATCACTAACCCTGTTTCTTGAGTTGGAAAGGGCTGCGTATTGTCGTGTGCCATTCCTGCATCAAAGTAGTACTGTTCTTCCGGGAGAAGATCGAGGAGATTAAAGAATTCTCTATGGCTGTGCTGATCGTGAGCCATGGCTGTAGGTATGGCATCCACGCGCTGAGGTGGATGGTGGCTGCCAAAGGGTAAAGCCTGTCCACTTCGTCCGGATGATAAGGGCAATCGTGGACGTGAAAAGTTGGGCACATCTGCCATGAGACCTCGCGATTCTTGTGATGGGATAGCAAATTGGCCAAATTCAAACCCTTCAGCCTCAATCAGGGGAACATTTATGTTCAAGGGAGAGTCTTGAACTAAATCTTGAGACTGCTCAATAGAATGAAAAGAACTGTCATCGCTACCATGTGATAGAATGTCATGGTACGTCTGCTGCGAGAGGACATCGTAATTATCCCCAGAGGAATACTCTGTGGGTGACATACAAACGTCGCCAAAATCCGGAACAGTCTCGTCCACGTAGTCCGCCTTAGACAGGGTAGAAGCTGTGGACTGAATCAGACCTTGTCGCGTATGCGATTCTGTGCTTGATGGGAGTTCGGAGCGACCTGAAAGGTTGCTTGAAATGCCAATCTCAACGATTGGACAATCAGCACCGAGCTCTGCAGGACCATGACCAGGCTGGTGGCCCGGCGAAAGACCTGTAGTACTGATATCTGAAAATGTAGACGCTTTTCGAGAAGCAGGCATGGGATCCATGTGCCACTCCACAGCGAAAAACGGGCAAGCATTGGATCCGTTGACGGCAGGCAGCTGTTCCTGAGAGAAGGTAGCTGACCCAGAGCGACGAGAAAAGAGATCTTGGATCTTCCGTTTCCCTTTTGTCATGGCAGAATCTTTGACAATCGCAGGCGCGGTGTCGCCGTGTCTTGTAAGACAAGCTGGGCGCTGACCAGGGAAGTCGTAGTAAAAACCGCAGCAGTTACAATAGGCGCCGTTGGCGGAAACATGAGTGCAGTTTGCCGCATGGCAAATAGGTGTAGCTGTGCATAGAGGGTTGCCTCTGGAATGTTAGAAAGACCCTCCTTTAGAGCTAGATAACCTCAAAAAGCAAGGCTTCTTTATAGCTCTAAAGGAGGGTCTTTCTAACATTCTAGAGGCAACCCTCTACGCACAGCTACACCTATTTGCCTACAGGGCATTCCTTATCTCAACTGTCCCTTGCATAGGGGCTCAGAGGCAAGGGACGGTTGAGATAAGGAATGCCCTATAGGCAAATAGGTGTAGCTGTGCGTAGAGGGTTGCCTCTAGAATATTAGAAAGACCCTCCTTTAGAGCTATAAAGAAGCCTTGCTTTTTAAGGTTATCTTTAGCCTTTTGAAAGAAGGTTACTGGAGAGATAACTAGTACTCTAAAGATGGTGACTATAGCCCTATAGTGATTAGGGCCCCTGAGGAAGTCGATGACTATAGGGGTAGGTATTGTTGCGGTTAATGTGAGGTGTAGCTGTTATATATTAGATCTCTGCTCTGAACTAGTGGGGACTTCCTGACCTTGTGTGGTTATGGTGTTATTGATAATGGATAAGAGAGGAGAAGTCGATGACTGTAGGGGTAGTCATTGTTGTAGCTGTTATATGTCAGATCTCTGCTCTGAATTAGTAGGGACTTCCTGACCTTGTGTGGTTGTGGTGTTATTGATGATGGATGAAAGAGGAGAAAATCCAGATTAAAGTAGGCAAGCATTT